>OX419605.1:457593-626593 GCA_948473455.1 Teleiodes luculella
ATGACGAATCTAAGGTCAAAATTAGAAAAATTGGCAGCCATTTTAAACTTTTTTGTTTCTTAACGGATTGCTTTCAAAATCGACATCTAGGGTCCCCAGTGGTGTCAAATGACGAACCTGAGGTCAAAATTGGAAAAATTGGCCGCCATTTTGAACTTTTATGTTTCCGAACAAATTGCTTTCAAAATCGATATCTAGGGTCCCCAGTGTTGTCCGATGACGAATCGAAGGTCAAAATTGGAAAAAATGGCCGCCGCAATCTGTTCAGAAACAAAAAACAATTTTGACCTCAGAATCGTCATCGGACACTACTGGGGACCCTAGATATCGATTTCAAAAGCAATTTCGTTCAGAAACAAAACTGTTCAAAACGGCGGCAATTTTTTCCAACTTTGACCTCAGATTCGTCATCGGACACTACTGGGGACCCCAGATATCAATTTTGAAAGCAATCTTTTCAGAAACAAAAAAATTCAAAATGGCGGCCATATTTTCTAATTTCGACCTCAGAGTCGTCATCGGACACCACTGGGGACCCTAGATATCGATTTTGAAAGCAATCCGTTAAGAAACAAAAAAGATCAAAATGACGGTCAATTTTTCTAATTTTGACCTTAGATTCGTCATTGGACACCACTGGGCACCCCAGATATCAATTTTGAAAGCAATCTGTTCAGAAACAAAAAAGTTCAAGATGGCGGTCATTTTTTTCAATTTTGACCTCAGATTCGTCATTGGACACCACTGGGGACCCTAGATATCAATTTTGAAAGCAATCCGTTAAGAAACAAAAAAGTTCAAGATGGCGGCCATTTTTTTCAATTTTGACCTCAGATTCGTCATTGGACACCAGTTGACACCACTGGGGACCCTAGATATCGATTTTGAAAGCAATCCGTTAAGAAACAAAAAAGATCAAAATGACGGTCAATTTTTCTAATTTTGACCTTAGATTCGTCATTGGACACCACTGGGCACCCCAGATATCAATTTTGAACACAATCCGTTCAGAAACAAAAAAGTTCAAGATGGCGGCCATTTTTTTCAATTTTGACCTCAGATTCGTCATTGGACACCACTGGGGACCCTAGATATCAATTTTGAAAGCAATCCGTTCAGAAACAAAAAAGTTCAAAATGGCGGCCAATTTTTTCAATTTTGACATCAGATTCGTCATTGGATACCACTGGGGACCCTAGATATCAGTTTTGAAAGCAATTCGTTCAGAAACAAAAAAGTTTAAAATGGCTGCCATATTTTCTAATTTTGACCTCAGAGTCGTCATCGGACACCACTGGGATCGATTTTGAAAGCAATCCGTTAAGAAACAAAAAAGTTCAAAATAGCGGCTTTATTTTTCCAATTTTTACCTCAGAGTCGTCATCGTCAAAGTGAAAGACAAAATATAAAAAAAAAATATAAAAAAAAAAATTAATAATAAAAAAATAATTAAAACATGAATTAAAAATTAATCATAAATTTAATAAAAAAATTAATCATTTTATTAATCAAAAAGTAAATAATAAATAAAAAAAATTTTTATCAATTAAATAAATTAAAAAATATAAAAAATAAATCAAAAACATTGCTACTTCCATTTCTCAATCGCAAATTGTTAAATATAAAATATTTTTTTGTTTCCAATTATCATTATTATGTATTTTCCGGACTACTTTCAACATCAGCCGTCTATTGACTGGCTGGCACGGTATCGTCGACCTCGCAATCGCAACACATTCCTCGCAACACATTCCTCGCAACACATCCTTCGCACACATTTCTCGGTTGTTTTGTATGTAGAGACCTCGCTTCGCTAAACCCTTTTCCACCAGAGCTGAGCTGAGCGAAGCTAGGAAAATGAAGTGATTCTATTGGTGGATTTTTTCCTCTTACACCGCTTAGCAACCTCGCACAGCTCTGGTGGAAAAGCAGCCTTAATTCGTGCATGTAGCATTCGGTGGGGCATTCGTCGATCAAATATCACTTTGAATTTCCCCAGTTTGGTTAGGATATTGCAGGCTGAATCGTCTGTTTGTCCGAAAAAAAAGAAGATTCAGTGCTTCGGAAGCCACTTAAAGCCATTGGTCCCGGCTACTATCTACGGATGTAGTCATTATAAGAGTCCAGAAGCCATAGGCGGCTCAATATTGACACCAGGGTAGATGAGGTAGGTTAACCTCGAAACCCACACGATAAACAAGTCAAGTTAGCTACAGACATACAAACTACTATTGTTTAAAATGCTGAATCTGGTGGATTATCCATATATTTCTTTTTTATACCGTGGCAATGGCTGTGAGGTATAAATTGTCGTTGAACTTTGACAGTGTCCGTCGATCACTCGCAGCGCTGTATTTTTCCTCCATAAAGCGCTATTATTTCAGCGTCTGGCTTGTTTCAACTTGAATTACACCGCATGCGAGCTATAAACGAAGTGACTTTTATTACATTTCAAATGAAGCGCTTTTTTATCTAATTAATTCAAAACATTAAATAAAAATTACAACTACAATCTAGACCAGTCATTAGATGGGTGACCGTGCTTCGGAAAGCACGTAAATTCGTCGGTTCCCATTACTGCCTATGACAATAGTGATTGAAAAGGTCAAAGGATTTCAGCCGGAGTAGCAATGTTTTACGAGTGACAAGATATAATTTGTCGTGAATATTCTCTTTCTCTTTTATTCAAGAAACGCATTTCATAGAGGAAGAAACAAAATATGTTTTTTTGCGTTCAATACTCTTTGCCGCATTTTGACGGTTGAGTGTAAGATAGTCTTGTCAAAGAATGGTATAGTCTTAAATTTACTATTTATATTCTAAGGCGTCGTCCTAATAGAACGCGAATACGCGATCATCGCGCGAACGCACGATCGCGCGGTCGTACGTTTTACTTAATTTTTAATGGATATCTATTAGTCTAATACTTACGTAATATTTTTAAATAAAACAGATTTTCTATTACAAGAACATATAAACGATATGCAACAAAGTTATATTTTAAATTACCTTAATATAAGATTTATCGAAAAAGAAAGTAAGTAAACATATGCATTCAACTCGCGCGCACACTGTCAGTGGGGTAGGTGTGTTAAAATCTTTGACAGTTAGTCTATTTTCACCACACGTGTTTTATATAAAGGCAAGAACCTCGACAACAATATCCATTCTTGTACTGCAAATCAATATTTCAGTGTAAAATATCAAAAAGGCTTAAATAAACAAACTACAGCTCTCAAACAAATTAAAGAAAAATGAATCAAAAATATGTTTGAATTTCAAACTCACGAATTTATTAATTTCACAAATCGTTCGGATCGTGTTATTTTGGCGTCGATTCTGATTTCCTTCACGGATTTTATTATACTCTGTTTATGTGTATACTTTAAAAAAGTAACACTCTCATTGCAATATAACACTGTTCTTCAAATTATGGAAGGAATAGAAATGGTGTTTTATCTTATCTTATCGTAATTAGCCTTATGTGTCCCACTGCTGGGCAAAGGCCTCTCTCCGCTCTCTCCATGATACTCTTTCCCGTGCCTCTTCCTGCCATGTCTCGCTGAAGGCGTCTAGCTCGTCTCGCCATCGTCGTCTGGGTCTGCCGCGTCGCCTTGTCTCAATTGGTGGCATCCACTGCGTAGTAGTTTTTGCCCAGGTGTTTTATAAATTAGACAGAAGATAGAGGCTTGAATAAAGAAGGACAATACTGAACACTACACTAACTTATTTGACCCTTTTTACTCTATAATTCTTAAACAGACTTGGGTTTAATACGGTAGCTACTAAATGAGGTACTAAATGAACAGACCAATTTTTAAACAATATGCTAGTGAATATTTCGCTAGAATCGACATAAAATTTCATCATGCTATTTCAAATTTCAACCGGGTCAGACGATATTGAAGATCAAATTAAAAATTCAGAGTACACTCAGAGTCAATATCAATATTGGTGAGCGTATAATGAAATTCAGTTAAACAAAACGATTGCAGAAAACATTAGAGATCGAATACTAGTAATTGCTCGCGGCTTTTAATGGAAAAATTCGGATCACTTTTATGATTCAATCTGGGTACTGTTTCATAAAAAAAATTAATACCTACCTACCGAAACAATTGTATGGAACTAGCAGTTTTAATAATTAATAGTTGCTTATTGTGTGGGTTTCGAGGTTAACCTACCTCACAAACCCTGGTGTCGGAATTATAGAACGACCTTAGGCTTTCTACATGGCTCCTATAACGACTACATCCGCAGATAGTAGACGAGACCAACGACTTTACGTGCCTTCCGAAGCACGGAATAATCTTTCTTTTCGGACAATCAGGTGATTCAGTCTGCAATGACCTAACCAAACTGAGGATAATCTCACAAAGTGATATTTGTTCGACGAGTCCCCACCGGGATTCGAACCCGGAACCTCCGTAACGTCAGACAAGCTTTTGGCCACTCGACCACGGAGGCTGTTAATTAATAGTATCATTTTTCTATGAATGATCAATTAGTAAAATTTCACTGTGATCAGATAGGATCTTTTGTAAAATAGCCTACGATTAAAAAAGGGCTGATTAACATGACTAAGGCTTATTCATCCTTATTCAGTCAGAGTAGGGCTTAAACCCCTCGGTAGTAATTGTCAGCTAATTCCAGTTGTTTCTTCAAGAGCTAAAAGTTTCAGCATGATTAGTCAGACATTCAGTCGGTTATTTTATATAAGTGCTAGACGATTAGCGAACGAGTCGATAGCAGTGTCAAGTGTGAAATATTAAATGGGTTTGTCTAGACGTGCGGTCATCCGGCGCGCAAACTCATTTGCGGACACACGGCTACAGCGGGTTGCAAGCTTTACATTCTCTTAAAACGCAAATATGTGTAAAAACCATGAAGGAAGAAAAAATTTTACGCGCCCAATTTTTTTATTTTTATGGGCGTGGAATTTTTTTTTCCTTCATGGTAAAAACACTTTGTTATACTGACGTCTTTTATTGGAATTTCTCATTCTTATTCTTACTTAAACATGTAAGTGTTGTAACCCTTACTTTAAACCCTTTGTTTTAGTAAAGTTCACTCAATAAGATTTGATAAAAAAATGTATTTGAGGACAATAATCTGCCATAATGTTTTTTTTACAATTCATCATGTCGCATGGCAACTACTGCGATGGATCCTATATAGGAATTCTAAGGTTTAGGTTTCGATTTTTATATTTTTGATACCTATACCCGTACCCAGGGCCAATCTCACGATTAAGATGAATATAATGAAACGTTACCGCTCTCACATTAAAATCCACAAACCCGTTTGGGCTACAGAACGTGTTAAAGAATTTATACATACAAACATACACTTGAAAAACATAACCTTCTTTCAGCATTTTGGTAAAAAGTTCAAATAACGAGGGGTGTATTTCTGTTTTACTATAACTTTAAGATATTCCATAACTTTTTGTTGGCTATTTTACAATGCGTATGTTTGCACCCTCATTCAGGGGTAACTTGCAGAAAAATAGAGTTACAGGTGCTTAATGGAGCGAGCACGTGCGACTTAAAGTTTCAATAGTTTCCAGCGAGTGGCGAACAACTAGCTCTTACAAGCTTAGTAGGGAAGAAGGCGACAATATTGTCTTCGCAATACATTGTTTGTTGCTATCGACTGATTTATTATTATAATTATGTTTTAAATATGTAACAGTTTAAATACCGCTTAACTGTCTGTTTGCAAGGTTTATCACTTTGCAGTAACATTTTTTGAGCCGCCATATTAAAGCACTAGACCTGACTCGAATAATAGCTATACCTACACCTAGATAATAACCGGGACTTATAACTTTAAGTGCCTTTCAGAGCACGAAATCATCTTTATTTTGACCGAAAAATAATTAAAACTAAGTAATAATAATTAGATGAAGTTATAGAACAAAATCAAAAAGCAATGTATGATTTAACCACTTTAATACGAACCTTCAATGAAACATGTTGGCTGGAGTGTTCGCAGTCTTATTAGAAGTTCCGTTAGTGCCAATGACGCCACCCATAATCCCGTTATTTAACGGAAAAGTTGACTACCCCTGGTTGAAGGGATAGATAAATAAATAACGGCGCTAATCTGAGAAGTTTCACTGTTTATTCTTGCCGCGGACACGGTGCAGTAGAGATGGCGAGATTCTGGGCCGCAAACAAATCGCTCGCGCGTCATTTAGACGCGAAGAAGTAACAAATGTACACAACTCACAAACTTCTGCCTGTAAGTTATATTTATTAGTATTTACTTCAAAGTTATTAAAAAACCTGTAATTATTTAAATTAATACAACGGAGTCCTGTATTTGTTTAAATAAATACAATGAATACATCGCAATTATAAATTTAATAGTATTTACCATCCAACATAGTTACACATGCGTTTTATTTACCTGAATGTAAAACCCATGTCACACGCTGTGAAAGTCTAAGAGAATACCTAATTATGAACTTCGCGTATACAATATACTATGTATAGTATGCTAGCTTGTAAGCTACACGATTAACCTCATCAGACATAATAAACATCCACGTGTGCTCCTCGCAATTAGCTCTTGAGACCCCCCCAGCCGGGAGGGGGGCGTTGTGAGACCCCCCCGGGGCCCCGCAAATGAGGCCCCCCGTCACTAATAAGGAACACTTATAGTCTAGCTTGCTTAGTGCTCGAATTATGTATATGTCTTGAACGTAGCAATTTAATTTTCATTATCATAAGGATTCGTAAGGTGTCTGCGTTTTTAAGAGAGCGTCTAGATAGTGTAATAGTACGGCTTGCTAGCTAAAAATCCCATCTGGCAGAAAGTACGAAACTTGGCATGAATGTAGCTGTCATATATGTGCTTCAATATCGATATGGAAACACTTCGATAAATTATTGTTTCCCCCCTTTCCCCCCCTTTTTATCTCCCTCATTCTGGTTTTTTGAATTTTATACTAAAACGGTACGTCTGAGGAGTTTACTTTTCAGAGACCAAATCATCGTCGATAAATTGCCTACAAAACGATACTACATTTTATAGGGCTAAGATTAATATATTTCTATATACAGCCATCAACGTTTTATGAAATTTTAAAAACAGGCACACTTTTTTATTCCTTACTTCATTTATAGGAAAACGACAAGAGTGGTGATAAAATGGACTGAAAAAGTCAACTACCTTATACATTAAGGTAAAAAATTACATTTATTTCATAGTCGTAAAGGCATTACTTCTAGAGTTACAGCTCACCGCGTCTGACTCAAGTACTCTTTTTTTTACCTTTTTAGAATACCATCTTTCTGTTAACTTTGTTTCGCGTAGATTAGATTCAGATTTTCCAATTAGAAATAAAACAGTCCATGTATTAATCCAGGCCACAGTCTATTTACATGTAAAACTAGCTGCCTGCCCGCGGCTACGCTTGCGTTGTGTTTCGACATTTCCGTAGTAATTTTTAACTATCCCACTTTTTTCCGTGATTTTAAAGTATCCAACATGTTGACCGAGTTATAAGGTACCACCATGCAAAATTTCATTTCAATTGGTCTAACAGTTTCGGAGATAAGGCCGTAGAATGTACTGCGCCGTATGAGTTACTAAAGTTTTTTAACTATCCCACGGGAACTTTTTAATTTTCTGGGATTAAAAGTATCTAAGATGTTGACCGGGATATAAGGTACCACTATACAAAATTTCATTCAAATCAGTCGAATAGTTTCGGAGATTAGCCCGTACAAAGAGAAACAAAAAAAAATCTATAAAATCTGTACATAGAAAAAAAATGCTATAAACCTATTCAAGGGGATGTAAGAAGCGATATAGTACATACCCAGATTTTTTTTAAATATTTTTGTTTCTCTGTTTGTCTGTTTGTACGGGCTAATCTCCGAAACTATTCGACCGATTTGAATGAAATTTTGTATAGTGGTACCTTATATCCCGGTCAACATCTTAGATACTTTTAATCCCAGAAAATTAAAAAGTTCCCGTGGGGTAGTTAAAAAACTTTAGTAACTCATACGGCGCAGTACATTCTACGGGCTTATCTCCGAAACTGTTAGACCGATTGAAATGAAATTTTGCATGGTGGTACCTTATATACTCGGTCAACATGTTGGATACTTTAAAATCACGGAAAAAAGTGGGATAGTTAAAAATTACTACGAAAATGTCGAAACACAACGCAAGCGTAGCCGCGGGCAGACAGCTAGTTTTACATGTAAATAGACTGTGGCCTGGATTAATACATGGACTGTTTTATTTCTAATTGGAAAATCTGAATCTAATCTACGCTAAACAAAGTTAACAGAAAGATGTATTCTAAAAAGGTAAAAAAAAGAGTACTTGAGTCAGACGCGGTGAGCTGTAACTCTAGAAGTAATGCCTTTAGGACTATGAAATAAATGCCATTTTTTAGCTTAATGTATAAGGTAGTTGACTTCTTTAGTCCATTTTATCACCACTCTTGTCGTTTTCCTATAAATGAAGTAAGGAAGAAAAAAGTGTGCCTGTTTTTAAAATTTCATAATACGTTGATGGCTGTATATAGAAATATATTAATCTTAGCACTATAAAATGTAGTATCATTTTGTAGGTAATTTATCGACAACTATTTGGTTCTTGAAAAGTAAACTCATCAGTCCTACCGTTTTTGTAGAAAATGAAAAAAAACCAAAATGAGGGAGGTAAAATGAGAGAAAAAGGGGGGAGGGAATCATTTCTCAGCGTGTTTCCATATCGACATTGAAGCACATATATAAAAGCTACATGTATGCTAAGTTTCATGCTTTCTGCCAGATGGGACCGTAATTCAGGTTAACAAGCCGTACTATAATGGCTAGTCTAAAGGGAAGCGCATGTTAGACTCCCGCTGTGTTTAACTGATGTGTTTTTTTTTTAATTAGACGTTTGTGCGCAAAAGATGACGGTCAATTATACTTATTATTGAATGGATCAATGAATTTCAATTACTTAAAACACGCAATGATTACTATAACACGAAACAATATTTTATTTCTTTACACAACGTGAAATTAAACTTAAAATTAAAATTCAATTTTTCATACACAATGGCCGGTCACTAAAGTTTATATGAAAACCTGAAAACTATTTTTGACATTTCAACCTATTATGTTTCTTATTAAAAGTTGTTCAGTTTCATGAGTACTAACATTGTGTTGCTTTCAGAATTTAAGAATGTAAGTCAGAGAGAAAATTTCGTGCAAAAATGGGACGGTATAATCAAATTAAAAATAATTAAGCCTTTTGTATCGTACTAATATATTAATGAGGAAAGATGATTGTTTGTTTGCTTGCATTGAATAGATTTCGAAACTATTGAACCGATTTGAATGAAACTTGGAAAAAAGATAGAATAGAGGTCTATTCTAGTGGGGAGTATCATAAGCTTCCTTTTACTGCGGGAAAATTCCTAATTTCCGTGGGAAAAACTGTTAGCGCAGGTGGAAAGCTAATACGAGTATCATAATAAGAGTACTTGTTCAAATTGTATGTCAAAAACCACATTACACAATGCAACGTATTAAAACGGAGCTGGAATGCAAATTGTTACTGGTTCTGCAACTAATTGTTGCGAATTGCAGGCTGTGGCCAGATGCGCTTTGTACAACGGTGGTTTAGCAATATTGGTGTTAGCACGTGCTATACCTATGCAGTTTACTCAAGCCAGTTCGAAATTGAATAATAGTATACTAACATGATAAAGAGGAAAGATTTTATTGTTTGTGTATTTGTTTGCAACTCACTATTGAACCGATTTAAAAAAATATTTTACTGTTGAGTAGCTACACCATCCCTGGCCCCCATGTAACATGCTAAATTAATTTCTTTTTGGAATCCTTGATAAAACTGTGTAGAGGTAAAAAAAAATAGGTGTAAAAAAATACCTAAAATATACCTAATGATCGAATATACTCCAAAACTACTGAATCAATTTGATAAAACTTGGAGCAAAGAAAGAATAGAACTCGGGAAAGAACAAAGGCTACCTTTTACCGCGGGAAAATCTCATCATGGACAAAGGCCTCCCAGGACCACTGTCGGCCTTGCTTGGCCCACACCAAGCTCTCTTTGTGTTCAACTAACAACCTCCGTGGTTAAGTGGTAAAAGGCTCGCCTTACATAATGGAGGTCCCGGGTTCGAATCCCACTGGGGCACTTTATCGATCAAATATCACTTTGTGATACTTTCCTCAGTTTGATATGGACATTGCAGGCTTAATCAGTGCTTCTTTTCATGTTGTTCTTTTTATTTAATATATTTTGTGCAATAAAGAATATTGCCTTTGTCCAGCAGTGGACGTCAACTGGCTGAAATGATGATGATGATGACGAATAAAGAATAATTGTTTTTGTTGTTGTTGTGCTTCATTAGGCACATTATATACGGATCTTTCATTTGTTAATAAGACATGTGAAAAGTCTTAGATGTTTAAATAATTCTGAGAGGTAGGTTGACCTAGAAACCGACAAGATGAACAAGCCACTACTGAGTACTATTAACTAAGGACAAAATGCAACTAGGCCTTACTTCTGTAGCGTCCAATTGAATTGGAGAGAGAATGGACGAATTTCGAACTCATAAGCAAAATAAGAACCCAACTTCGCCACTCAACCATTTGCTGCATTCTTGGTCATTCAAAAGGCTCTCTTGAAAGTTAACCTGAATACAGTCTGCGCTCTGCAAAGCCTTTTGTTTGTGAACTCCAATTAAAATTATACTTTATTCTCCCTACTTATAGAAACTGTGAAAGAAACTGGGAAATAATTGAGGAGAGCAAAGAAAATGGAGAAACAAAACAGCGTGCAAGGAATCAAAAGCGGGTACGTTTTGTAAAGATGCGACTATTTAGTGCGATACACATTGCTGGGTGATACAAGTCACACTCGAAACCTAAATTTAAGTCGCGAAAAATTATATATAATGACCGCCCGCGGCTACGCCCGCGTTGTTTTTTTACTTTTCCGTACACAGTTTCCCATAGAAATGAGAAGTAAAAAGTATCTAAGATGTAGAACGGGGATATATGGTACCACCATACAAAAAATATTCAAATTGGTTTAGCAGTTTCGGTGATTAGCCCGTACAAACACGCAGAGAAAAAAAAAACTTTTTTGAATATGTTAACAAATATGACTTTCATAGGATAATAGTGTAGTGTAGTTTTAGATCTTATATGCCGCAACCCCCAAAGCTCCGTCACTTTTTAATAATTCTAAATACTGACTGGATAAAAAAGGTTTATAGCTAACAAACCTGCAAACAAAATTTCAAGAAGAACAGTTAGCAAATTCCATTTGTAGAGGCAAACAGACAGACAGATGAACAGAAGAATAGAAGGAAGTAATATGAAAGCATTTATGCAAAAGTTGTTGAAACGGAATCGCTTCGCGCTCACTCGCTCTTTATCACCCACAGAAACAAATTTTCTACCTCATCTCACACATGCGTCGCGGCTCCGTCCACGCTAACAGTTTTTCCCGTGGGAATTTGATCTCATCCCGCTGTAAAGATAGCCTATATGTTATTCTGATGTAAGTTATATTACTATAGTTTCATTAAATTATATTCAGAAGTTTTTGTTTTTGAAAAAGTAACAAACATGGATCCATACATGCGCCTTACAAACTTTCGCGTTTACCTATAATATATTAAATTTGTAGAATCAAAGTTTCTCGATAAATCTGCTGCTGACATTCGCACCAGATTTTCAAAAAATACCAGTTGGTGAAGACGTGAAGACCAGAGGACTAGCGCTGAAGGTTGATATAAATGAAACCCATCCAACGAACAAGGCACAACGATACCGAGTTTTAAAAAACTATCAGCGCCATCTCTGACCAGCTGTTGACAACGTCAAATGAATATTACCGGCGATACAAGGCACGGTTTTCCCCCCTCTCTGAAGCAATTATGTTTTAGCGGCCTTTATTTCTAATTTATTTTTTACTAGCTTCCTGCCGCGGCTCCGCCCGCGTTAACAGTTTTTCACGTGTGATAAGGGATTTTTCTGCGGTAAAAGGTCGCTTATGTTACTCCTCAAGGTCTTAAAATTATAAAGCAGGAAAACTTTATTTGAAAAACCACTTTTTTATTATAATCCGATCCGCCACTATCGCTATCTGTAATAATATAAAAAAATTAAAATATTGAAATTATATGTGGTGAGACGTCATCTAATTCATAAACATAACCCACAGAAGTTTCTCTATAAAGGTTGTTTGCCGTTTTTTGCGAGTTTTATAACACCGCTTTTATGGTGCTACGGCTGATAGCGTTTTCAGCAGTTAAGTATAATTTCAAAAAGACTTTCAAGATTGATCTAATATCTAGTAGCTTTTTGTTATTTCCGACTTTATTTATATTGCCTTAATGACGACAACGGTTGCGTTGTTAAATACATTTACTTTCAACTTAAATACATTTACTTTCCCGTAGCTCGTAGCTGCGTAGTCGCTACATCGTAGCACTAATACTACGAGATTTACCTGTTATGAGGTATAAGCTTTATTAGGTGTTTGTACATTAGTTATTAGCAACTAATCTAGAGGTCGCTACTAGTGCAAGCTTTTGATTCATTATGCTTCGTGTTGTACAGTCAGGAGCTCGCTAATCTGAACACATTGTCTTTACACCGTTCTCATATTCGTTGTATAAGGAACAGAAATGCGGTGTAGGTATTCAGACAACTGAAAGAATGACGCAATTTACTGAAAAACTATAGGTATTGAATCTGATACCATCACTTCTTTAATTCACTTCATCTTTTTTGAAGTTTCTTCAGATTGCCTGCCTGAAAAACCTAACTGAAGCTCGCTCGAGGCCAGAACGTTCATGTAATAGGTATCTTCAGATATTTACAAGAAAATTTACTTTTTGCTGGTCTCAGAACGTGTCTTTCAACAAAATTAAATACGTGAATCGTCCAATATATTATTACGTTTTTCACGAGTTTTTACGCTATTATTTTAAATAGGTATGTTCTACGATAGATACCTTATTTTTGCACGATGACATGTCGTCTGTATTAAGCGCGAATGCCTTAAATAAACATAAGTTGAATATAAATAGATAGTTAAGATAAATTTATTGCCAACCAATATAATATCGACATTGGTTTTTCTTGTAGGTAGGTATACCCTTTAAAATATGTAGGTATTATTAAAATATACTTCAAACACAGAAAACAATATTGGCTAAAATAGCAATCTGTTCCAGAAAACCCATTACTGCACTGTTTTTTTTTTCTTTTTCAATGAGGTGAGCGCACACTTTCCCACGTAGAAACACGCGGGAAAGATTATTTGGAACGTTTTACTTACTATTTACCGACGGGCTCGATCCCACCCTGAAATCGGGGTAAACTGGCCTTAGTCACCCACACTGGACGCTGGCCCAGTGTGGGTTGTTTAAATTCACACACAACCTTTGAATCACTTCGCAGGTGTGTGCAGAGACAAATTTTATCACAATGTTTTCTTTCACCGTAAGAGTGTCGAATAAACGAACACAATTTGAAAATTGAAAACATATTGATACGTGCTGATGCTTGAACCCTGCCGAATGGAAGTCAACGGCCCTAGCCACTTGGCCACTAACACTCTCGATGCGGACATTGAAGGCCCCTTAGCTTAGTTGGTAATACGCCTGCTTCGAAGCACAGGGTCGCGGTTTAGAATCCCGCCCAGGGTAAACATTCGTGTGACACACTTGTGTTTGCCTTGTGTCTGGATGTTGTATATTTATATATGTATATGTATAACAGCTCTGCTATCTGACACCCATAGGCTCTGCTTAGTTTGGGGTCAGATGGCCGTGTGTGACATGTCCCCACATATTTATTTATTTATTGCTTATATTTATTGTCTTTAATTATTTTAATAAATAGAAGTATATCAGTGTAATTCATTAGTTGTTTGAGCCCGGGCGAGTTGTCACTCGGCTTGTCGGCCGCATCCGCACGCGGCCCGGATTAATGATCGCGTGCCGTGCGGTGCGGTTGGGCCCTGAAATAGGCGAAAATTATAACTAGAGATAGAGCCAGATTTTGTGTTATTTTTTTATAAAATGGTGGGAAAATTGACGGCCCCGTAGCCTAGTTGGTAGTACGTCTGCCTACTGAGCACAGGGTCGCGGGTTCGAATCCCGTCCAGGGCAAACATTCGTCTGATGAGCACTTGTGTTTGCCCTGTGTCTTGATGTTGTATATTTATACATGTATGTATATCAGTTGTCTGGCACCCATAGTACAGGCTCTGCCTAGTTTGGGGTCAGATGGCCGTGTGTGAGATGTCCCACATATTATTATTATTATTATTAAAGCTTCTACTTACTATTCGATTCGAAAGTAAGAGTGTAAGAGATTGAAATCAAGTATGCTATTTAGCTATTTTTAATTTAAGTATTATTATTTTCTAGTTTTTTGCGCCGCATCTCCGCCCGCGTTAACAGTTTTTCCCGCGGGAATGAGGAATTTTTCCACGGTAAAAAGTAGCATATTATGTCGTGTTAATCCAGAGCTGACACTAACTCCATACCAAGTGTTATTAAAATCGCTTCAGCCGTTTGGACGTGAAGAAGTAACAAACATACACACTTACACACACACATTCAAAACTTTCGGCTTCATAATATTAGTATGATTGTGTATATTGTATTGGATCGTTTATTTATTTAGTTGTTATTTATAGCCACTTAGCATCAACCAAACTCTTCTGGTGGGTGTCGTCGAAAGCAAGCAAGCAAACGCGCGATTGACGGATGGATGTTTAAGTTGTTTACTATCACAACGCGTACGCTAGCAGGCGAGTTGGGGATCACAGTTGTTTTTGGTATGTACGCCGGGAACCACAAGGCGACCTCCTTCATAACATATAACCGGGGTAGTCAATAGCAACAACTGCGGTCCGTGATCCGTCGGCTAAACAGTGAACTATTAGAAGTGTGCCTACTATAGTCCCTAATATATAATTAACTTTAGAGGCATAAAATGTATATTCAACTAATAAATTAACAAAATATTTATTGATTCTGTGGTTCCAGTGGTGTGGCGAAATTCGCAGGGTCCGGTAGTTATAGCATAAAAGCCGACATACTAATGTTGATCTTGTGGCCCGACGCGTCTCTCATTTAGCCCCAGTTATTGTTTTTTAAGCGTCCATCTCTGGTCCGCTGCCAGCCGCAGGTGACCGGCCCCGTCCTGTCCCGTCCCGACCCGTCCCGTCTCGTCACACACGTCACGGGTGCCACTTGAACCATTAATCCGTTGTCATTCCGAAAGTGAAAGATTTTTGTTTATAACGACTTCAAAATAGGAGGATCTTAATTTCTGTACGTATATGTTATTTTTCGTTGCGTTTTCTATATTTTACAATTTGTACATTTTGCGTGTTGTGTAAATTTTGCATTTTATACATTATGCTCCGAAGGGAAAATATTGACCTTCATGATCATGGGCAGGATATTTCACTTGTGTAACTAACAACTAGAGCATACGTTATCTAAACTAAAATAAACTGTATTTTACATTAATAATGCATTTATTCATGAAAAACTATCGTAAGTGTGGAAACAACTAAAGACTCATCAGGTTCTCGTAATATTGACTTCCGTAATGCTTGAAATAATTAACCTATACATGACGATAACTACTCGTATTATATTTTATAACGAGATATTCGAGTGCCTGATCAAAGAACAACGACACAACAACATAGCTAACAAAGACATAACAAAACAAGTTAAAACAACATAACATAACTAAATATTTTGTAAATATAATTGTGTTTCTCACAGTTGTATTTTGACAAATGTGAGATCGTTTCTTGACACAGTGCTTCATGCCACGACACGGAATTTGGTGCCTAGAATTTATAGTATGTTAGATAGAAACAAAAGATAATTTACCAAGTCGCAAAGTACATACATTCAGACACCCTATTTTATGTGACAGATTCAATTTCCTAGACATGCTACCTGAGAGGTGGTGCATAGTAAACTACCCTCAATATATACTATGATATATATACATAATGTACAGCCGGTCCTAACGTAAAGTAACAGAACCTTACAAAGACCAAAAAGTTTTATCAAACAGTTATTTTCTCTCTTACAATACAATATTAATATCTAACGATGTATATGTCACCGTAAGATTATAAATACCGTTAGATTACAATCTATCTCGCGAGATTGTAAACTATCGAAAAATTGTGAACCAGACATACTGATTACAATTTAACAGATTATTTTTCGATAGATTGTAATCTATCGAAATTAAACCGTCAAATATTGTGAAATGGCATAGGATGGAACGCATCTCGCGCGCTGATTGGTTGATCGTCATATGCTATGCGCCGCCATATTTGTTTCTTTTTTCGTTTATTATCTAATGTAAACAATCTGTGTTTAAGTGAATTTCAATTAATTTCGTGTTGAAAATAACTCACTGCTTTATAATAATTTCTATGAAATTGTTGTGGAAGTAAAATGGATTCATGATTAATCGAAGAATAGAAGTTTAAATGATAAATGTGTTAGTGTAAGTCTCCAAAAGCATACCATAATATGATGTCAAAATTACTTATTATCTACTGAATAATAGATAAATACTTGATGTCACAATTCTTAAAGTGCATTAATTTTATTCAACTGACGCCTGTGGTTTATTTCCAACTGTATAGACATAGAACGGCCTGCTGTAAGACCGACCAATCAGGAACAGCCTTTGGACAGTTGACAATTTAACGCGCGACAGATTGTGATTTAACGTTTCATTTCGATAGATTACAATCTATCGAAAAATAATCTGTTAAATTGTAATCAGTACGTTTAGTTCACAATCTTTCGACGGTTTACAATCACGCGAGTTAAATTGTAATCTAACGGTATTTATAATCTTACGGTGACATATATAATTGTTATTGTTATATAATTTTATAATTTCATGTAGCTAGGTATCATTTTAATTTATATATTTATTTATTTTTTTAAACCCCAGTTTCAGTGCACTTTCTCGTCTATCTCAAAATTATTTATTTATAAATTTTCTCTAACTAGCGTATAGATTGACTGGAAGAGATCTCTGCGTAGAGATAAGCTCGCCTTTGTTGTGGAAATTCTGACTGATGTTATTTTTTTATGTGTGCATTAAAGTATATTAATCATCAAGTGTTTTTACATCATTCAACCGGAAAACGCAAAACCACTGATGTACAAGGGCATCAATACAATACAAATACTGTAACTATACGTTAAAGGCTCATATTGTGTCCCCAGCCTCACCGAGGGGCTGGGCCTACCCTAAAATCAGGGTGAATAGGCCTTAGTCGACCACGCTGGCCCAGTGCGGGTTAGCCAACTTCACACAGGACATTTTTTGCAAGTGCTTGCAGGTTTCTTCAGGACGTTTTCTTTCACCGTAAAAGCGTCGAATAAACGTACCTATGAATTCGAAAATCGAAAACACATTGGTACGTGCCGAGTTTCGAACCCGCGAACTTCCGAATGGAATCCAACGGCCCTAGCCACTAGGCATCCGACGCTCTAGCACCGAAACAAAATATAGTACTTATTAAATCTACAATAACAACAAAACATGACTAGACACAAAGTGAATATCAATCGTCAAACAGTTTGGCAAGAGGAAACCAATTTGGTGCGCACACTTGCCGCCGAACACCAAACACGGGACTTCGCTATCAAGAGTTGATTTTTCGTATTACACATCACCATTCACATATTCAGACCCGAACGGCCTCGCGGGTGCAAGCTGGGGCGGGAGGGGGCGTACGGGAGGGGATTGCGTTGACGATAACTCCAAGGTTTTTTTTTATTTTTACGGTTATTTCTGCGATTTTAAATCGGTACGTTTTTCAATACCTACCATATTTTTGCCCGACGTTTCGGCGGGGTTGCATTTGCCGTGATCGCGAGCTGACCGGTTAGGATACGCTCGAGTTCTTTTTTTGAGATGAATATTTCTACAATAATATTGACGAATGACAATAATATTGTAATTTGTATTTCGGTTTGCAATATTTGAAAAGAAATAATTTTTAGAAATTTTCATTTGACTCTACTTATTAACTTATTTATAATTAAATTGCCAAACAAAGTATACTAATAATAAAACCTTAAAAAGTGCAAAAAATATTAAAAGCAACTTCTTTATACTTGAGAACTAGCTATATAACAGGGTATTCTAGTTTGGGAACTAGGCACAGTTTTGTAAGATAGTGATAGTATTGTGTGTTGTAAAAAAATCCTTTTATCACTTTAAATATATTTATATAATGTTTAATGGCTCCATGACTCACACGTTAAAAGCGCGCCCGCCCCAATCGCCCTCCCGTATGCGCCCGCCCATCCACTCGATCTACATTCAGCAGGCGTGTGCGCGAGTGTTTTCAGAGCGTTTTCGCCGCAACCACCACTTCGTATGCCCCGGCGCATGACCCATGATTTATTTACACCCCCCCACTCTGCGAGGGGGTCTTACCCCCGTGTCTTCCCGCCTTTTATTTATGTAAGCGCTCTGTCGTGATTTGACATTGGACGGATATACGACTTCTGTGTTTCTGGACTTAACAATGAGGTCTGGGTCTAGATTCTTAGGTCTCAAGGGTTTTACTGGACTAGTTTAGCAAAATAATAAAACCACAGGTTAGCCGTAAATCACCCAGTTTAGCGTCATCATCACTGATAAGATACAAGGAATTTGTTTTCTTAAGCAACATAGACGACACTAATGGTCTTACCAGGAAATATTTAAACACGTGAACGCATTAAGTTTTGTATGAAGATTCTAAAGAAGATTTTAGACAATCGTTGCTCCACACATCACGGTCCTGTGCCATCCGTATCCACGAGTACAATAAAAATAAAATAAAATGGGTTTTATTCGAAATAAAACTTCCAAAAATCATCTCCAACGTCAATATTAATAAATAGGTACTAAGACTAGCTATCCATGGTTAGTAGGTCATTTTGATCTTAAGCTGTTAACATAAATACGCAAAATATTTTTGTAAAATACTCATAAATAGGAATTGAACCCGGAATCTTCTAACTTAAATGCAAAAATTATACCGCTAATCTACGGAGCCTTTCATTTCATATGTCATCCTATAAGCACCTATAAGTGACTTTTTCTTGTAAAGTTGTTGACCACTCAACTCTTGCAATTCAATCTGAATAAAAAGAACAATTTTATTTCAAAGTACTTAATATCATTAAATGTGTATTTTTAAGTTAACGTAGCGCAGAGTTCAATTTAGCTAATAAATAGGAATCCTTCCAGCAAAAGCAACAGGATGCTCTTAATTAGAAAAATAGCCTTCGTCTAATAGGAAATGGGTTTTGAAAACGTATGGTTCCATAGTAAACTTATTTTAAACTAGCTTTCCGCCGCGGCTCCGCCCGCGTTAACAGTTTTTCCCGTGTGAATGAGACATTTTTCCGCGGTAAAAGGTAGCCTATATTACTCAGGGTGAATACACCGTGCTTTTTTAACCGTCTTACAAACGAAGCCCAATGTATATGCCCGTGATATAGAATATATTGGCAATGTTATTTTTTTTTTATCAATAAAATAATAAAACCGTGAAGTAAAATAAAATAATGCAAAATATTTTTGAATCATCCTGTACATAATATTTACAATTTAGTAACAATTTGCGCATGCGTGAGAATCGTAAATAATGGGAAAACAAAAGAAAAATTTGAGATAAACACATTTTTCGATCTCTCGATCGATTATTTTATTGAAAAAATCCTAGATTTTTTTTCTTAAAAAAAAAAAAAAACATTGCCAAGATATTCTATATCACGGGCATATACATTGGGCTTCGTTTGTAAGACGGTTAAAAAAGCACGGTGTATAGCTTTTAATGGTGAAAGATTTTTTGAATTCGGCACAGTAGTATATTCATTACAAACATACACACACACACAAAATTTTTCTACATCTATTCGACGCTCCTACGGTGATAGAAAACATCGCAACGTTGCACACATCTGTGAAGTAATTCAAAAGTTATGTGTGAAGTTGACCAACCCGCACTGATCAACTAAGGCCTTTTTACCCTAATGTCAGGGTATATCTCGAATCTATCAGGCAAATGGGTAGATATTTTTAATAGGGAAAAAACAAATCAGTCGTAGAGGATTTCAAAATGGCGCAAGGAACCGCAAAAAGAGCCGTCTGGAGAGATCTGATCGTTATTATTATGGAGAAGATTTTAATTTAGCCAGAGGAGGGAGGGGCGAGCGGGGTGTGAGGGCGGGGGGGTGTGTTCCCGCGGGAAATATCCCGGTTCCGGCGGCAGTATTGGAAGTATTAATGTCGAGATATTTTATTTTTTGCAGATGACGGCGTTTACGCTTCTGTCTGCAGTAAATATTGTGTTGTGTTTTGCTTGTGTTGGGGAGTTATAATAAATTGTATTGCTCTTGCATACTTATATAAATACACAAGCGATGTTTTTCTTTTTTTGCAACAAAATAAATTCTGCCTACCGACTGGCACCGACTACAAAACGAAATATATGACGCCAATATCTACACATGTTTATGTGATGTTTATACTTATTATAAATTATTATAAATAAGGAATATTATTTATTAGCCATATGTATTAAATTTCTATGTTTTAAGCTAGATTTTTATTTAATTGTTTACACCATGTGACTGCCTCAAGTGTCGTATGCGGTATAGCTGATTCAAGCGTGCCTCTAATATGTTTTCTGTAAGAAATAAGGTTGTTTTTAGGAAAATAAAACTTTCTGGCATCTCTCAATACGCAGAAATTCAACAAAAAGTAAAAATACCCTAGAAATATTGCACAATACATAAAATTTTCTCTAAGAAAAAAAATTACGAAAATGGCTAAGTAAATAATACAAATGGTTCTTAATGAACGTTATAGCCTCTGCTCGCCCGTTTGATAATGAACATGGCCGTATACAATAATTTAACTTGTAAAACACCGCCAAGTTCGCCAATCGAAAACTCCGCGTCTTAGTAAGCACCGCAGTTTTATTAATAAAAAAAATCCGATATAAAGTGCTGGTCTGAAATATGATCAGTGCAAAGTTTAAGTTGCTAGATAGTGTTGTAACGATAGCAGTACTATTGACATCGAAATTCGACCTTAAAAAACTAGTCGTAAGTAATAATAAATAAAAAAAACCTTACTAATATTATAAATGCGAAACTAACTCTGTCTTTCCGTTTGTTTTTAGAGTTTTCTCGCCAAAACCATTTAACCGATTTTGATAAAACTTAGTACAGAGACTTAGATAGAATAGACTTTGAGAAAGGGCATAGGTTTTCTTTTCAGGTTCTTTTCAAGTTCAGTTTTGATTAGTGTTGTAAGAAACTCGAGTCTTTGAGTCCTACTTACCAGAGCTCGAGCTCTTTTTTGAAGACTCGAGTCTTATAAATGAGACTTAGAACTCAAGTCCTTCCGAATTTGGAGTCTTTTGTTAAAAGGACTCAATGTGAGTCTTTAGGACTCAAAGACTGAGTCTTTTTAAAGGACTCATAACTGAGTCCTCTAAAGCTGTAGTTTGAAGTAAATAAAACAGCAATTAACAAATTATCGATTTATTAGGTAGGTAATTAAGTAATTGTTATTAAATTATATATATTATATTATTTTAGTATATTGAGCCACGAAGACAGGCACAATGAAGCCCGTATAGTTTTATTACCCAATCGGTTTCTTGGTTTGGTTATTAAATTTCCTGATTTTAATAATAAACCTATCTACCGACATTTATACACCAACTCGAGTTCATGACTCAGTCTAGCTCAAAGAACTTAAAAGACTCAAAAGGACTCAGAGGACTTAAAGGACTCGGACTCATGTGACTAAACGAGTCCTAGCCCTGAAACTCGACTTGAGTCCCGAAATTAAGACTAAAAGACTTGAGTTTTTTACAACACTAGTTTTGATTCTAAGGGGCGCTTTACGAGTATTCTGTTCAATCAAACTGATATCTCATTGCCTCTTTTGATTAATTTTGATGATTACTTGATGTTGACTTTAAATCTGTAAGACAAGAACCAGCCCTGGTTTAAGCATTTTTTTTTACTACCGACGTAATTTTTTTAGTCTAATAGGCGAGGGGTAAAATTGTTTATCGGCGTGGCGGCCATGATGAGCGGCCGTCGTCGTCGGTCGCCACGCTATATTTACTAAAGAAAACTATTCTCTAAGACTAATAAAGTGTATATAGCAGATATCTGTAAAACCACTTGAAGCAATCACAAAATAACTTTTTTTAACCATGGATAAATTAATTCGACTATGATATCACTATCGATAGTTTAGCTCTGTCGCAACACTGCTGCCAGTGCCAGCCTTAGCCCAGGTGGTACATATTGAATGTCCGCAAACTTGGCTAACGGCTGTTTTGCGGTTTTTTTAAACGGCCCCCGCAGGCATAAATCAAATAAATAGGCCGGATTGAGCCCTCAGCCACGGTATAACGCCATTCTATCAATTTTATACAGTAAACATATTTTTTTTATTCTTTATTTGTTCATAATAATAATTACAATGACAAAATTGAAAATTTACAACTTCGAATTATGACCTAATCTAAGCTAACAAAGACTACTTTTCTGGCTAAAAGTAAATATATTATTATTTACCTAACGCAAATAAATCTTTCATTAATGGATTCATAAATACTTCTCGTATTTTACTTTCTAAAATGTATAAAACAAAATAAATAAATATAATAGGGATATTTCACATACGGCTATCTGACTATAAACGGGCGAAATTCGATCCCGTCACCCTATGCTTCAAAGGCTGACGTACTTCCAACTAGGCTACGGGGCCGTCAAGGTGATGTGTAATATCGAGTTAATAAAGCCTATTATATTGTTAATATTTTCTAATTAAAAAAATAATAATTTTGTACTTGAGAAATTGATCTGGTGTGCACTCAAGCACTTAGAAGCGATTAAGAATTTCGTTAGGGTTGTACGGAGGCTTGGTGGCATAATTGGCAATGCGCCTGTAGGGCCCGGATAGCCAAGGAGATGCGGATTCAAGTTCCTGCCCGAGCGATGATTTTCATTTTTCGCTGCGATTTATAAATAGTAATAATTGCTATATAACATACGACGGTATCTATCAAAAATTAAACGCTGAACGATTTAATCCTCATACAAATTATATTGAAACTAGCGACCCGCCCCGGCTCCGCACGGAAAAATGGTTATTGTGAGTTATCCTTAAGTATATTATGCATGTATTATACATATAAACATTCTTCTTGAATCACTATATCTATTAAAAAAACCGCATCAAAATCTGTTACTTAGTTTTAAAGATTTAAGCATACATAGGGACATAGGGACATAGGGACAGAAAAAGCGACTTTGTGTAGTTGGACTACTGTATGATACAGTTACAATGTTATACCGTGGCGGTGAACGGTTCCGCCCCGCCCCTCCCTCGGGATCTGTGCGTGATGCGTGACGGTGTTGTCTCGTTCTCCGAAACGACAAACAGACACTGCGTCGTACTTTACACAACAGGAGCGTTTTAAATATACGGGTTGCCTGGTAGAAAGTGCCGCCTTAGCAATAAGGCTGCCCATTTATTCATATTTTAGGAGTGAAACCACGGAACGCATAGACTGGGTAAAGCGCGGACTATAGGTATCCAAGTTTATATACAGCCTGTAACACAGATTGCGCCTGCTTTCTATGGGACAGGCTGCATATAAATTCGATAATCATCCCGCAACCCGCTTCATTAATTACGGAGTTCCTAGTAAAAAGTTGTTGAAACGGCGTGACAGAGGTATACGATAATTGCTTAGACAAATTGCGACATTATATCAGCTGTCTGAAACCCATAGCATCTGCCTAGTTTGGGGTCAGATAGCCGTGTGTGAGATGTCCTCATTTTATCTTTATCCTTGTGTAACGGCGGAATGGCGCTCGTGTGCGCTTCTAATACCAAGAAATTAGTTTTTAATCCGCGCGCGCGCAAACTCCGCCAAGTATCTTAGCAAACAGGCTGAGCAGCGCTTGGGAAACGCTTCTCAACATGTCTCCACCCATACTCAATACTAATATTATAAATGCGGAAGTGTGTTTGTCCTACTTTCACACTGAAACCAAGCAACGAATTGACCTGTTTTTTGCACAGAGATAGATTGTGTACTGGATAGTTACATAGGCTGCTTTTTCCTCACGGGAAAAGTTGACAAACATCGCAAGCGGATAGCTAACGTATATTATGATAAAACATTTCTATCAAATGTTCCTGGGTTTGAATTCCTCAGAGAAAATAATTAAGTTTAACAGGACTTTTTTGAGCTAGGTATATCTTACACGATTCTTTCAAAAAAGTTATGTTTTTTGTACTTTTTATTCAAATATCACACACGTTATAATTACCATATACCACGTAAGAAAAATAGTACCTAGATAGTCCAAAAGTTAATTAAAATCATTTTTGAAAATTTTAAATAAAAATATGAGTAATATTAAATAACGTCTTAGCCGTTTAACAGATTATGAATCCAGAAAAATCTAAACCTAATGTTATAGTCAACTAACTTTAGCCAGGACCTATAACCACATAATAGATAATTAGTGGTCCCTACTTTAACATAGACAAAAGGGTTTCTTTGAACAAAAATTTACTTGTATAATAATTCTTAAGACTTTTATTTACTTTCTTTTGACTTCCCTTGGATTGAAAAGGAAAACAGTCAAATTAAATATTTTTCCCCTTCAACATCAACAAAAATAAACCCAGTTTATTTTACATTTCACAAAATCAGCCCTCATAAATGGTTTCGCAAACAAAATCTATAAGGGTAATATTCTATTTGGGCAATGATCTATTTGTCTTGGAGCCAGACAGTTTTATCTTTGTTAACGGCGCTGAGGTTGAACTTGGCGTTTTTTTACCAAATTGAGGTGAGCTCATTTGTCTCTATCATTGCCTTTTGTTTTTCGTCGGTTAAAAAATATTCGGGACGGATTCATTTATTACATACATCGCATCGAAGTAGAATTTTTTGTTGATGTTTTTCGTAGATTACTAGGTAGGTAAGTATATAATTCAGTGTTAAACCTCCTTGGTTTTGAACTACAAACTGAACACCCTGTCAGCAATTTTTACTGTTATATAACTTGTCATGCTTTTACGTAACTTTTGCTATTGTTCTAACTGTTTAATATAGTGAGCTTTACAAGAGATTTGTCCTGGTATTAATTCGTATTCTTAAATGGTTATGGGAAAAACTTAAAATTTATTACTTAAAAATCAAAGTTAAAAGGATTTAATTCGAAGTAAGATAAAAAAAAGTCGACGTCAAAGCTAATAAATATTAAATACTAGACCAGACGTCTACTGGTCTACTTTCGTTATATTTTGTTATAAGTAAATACTATAGTTTGTAGCACTTTATAAGTACATTTTAGGTACTCGTATATTCGATTAGTAGGTATTAAAATTACCACCAGTCCGCAGTTTTTCTTCTTTCGCAGTCTCCATACCCTTGAGTTGCCTGAAAGAGAGTGCTACCATAGAAATATGGCCGCCTATTGAATGCTTGTAACCTATTTGAATTTTGCCGTATAATTTTAAATACGATCACGTTAATTATCGTGCTTCACGTCCGTTCGGAGAATCGGCCGTTTTATTTTTATTTATTTTTTATTTATTTATTTATTACCGTTTCCGTTCCAGGAAACGCTTGGTTCTGATGGCCGTTCAGGTATATGGCCGTCCGAGGAAATGGTCATTCAAGGATCTGGCCATTGAGGGATGTGGGAGTTCGCGTTCGCGTAAGTATAATCAGTGCCGTCTTGAACTCAGGTTTCGAGTTTTAATATGTGGCATTGAGAAGATCGCTCTATAGTTGAGAACCATTGCCCTCACTAACTTAAAGTCCAGCGGCGGTTAGCGGTTCTGAAACTTAGATGGACAAACAAAATGATAGCTATGTTAAGAGTGCAAACAGCTTTAGGCACAGTAAATCCCAAAATATTCAAAGTAATTATTTACCTACTTTAAATTTTAGAGCAGGATCATTATCAGTCTCAACAAAAAGCCTCAGTAGTGGTGGAGTGGTAAAATGATTGCGTTACATGACGGAGGGTAATGGTTTGAATCCCGTTGTAGCACTTATTGACCAAATATCACTTTTTTATACTTTCTGCAGTTTGGTTACCCATTGCAGGCTGAATCATCTGATTGTAGATATAAAAAAGAAAGCTCTTTGCTTCGGAAGGCGCGTAAAGCTCCTCGTATATCCAATTTTCATATCGTTTGGTCTTCCTGCTCTTGTAGAAACAATTTATCAAGGGAGTGTAAAATAAAACGTTTTGTAATATTTTAACTAAAGTCTTTATATTACATAAAATGAATTCGGATAATTACGATACTATCATACAAACATGACATCATATAACCACGTAATTATTACATCAATTATTTGTTCACCAAGAGTAGAAGGTGGCGAATATTGAAAACCTAATGCAGTGTATTAAAAACTATGATTAAAACTTTTTTAAATTAACCTATAGTAAGCTTGTGTCGAAAAGGTTCGACCAATAAAGCTTCACCGGACTTGCGGGGGAGCGGAAGGCTCTACCCCAAAGTAGTCATGTACCAACGCGGCTAGGGGCGGGGAGAGCCTCGGACCTAGGCCTAGCGCGTTGATACGGAAAACATCGTAAATGAGACGACGTCTTAGGGGCGTATGAATAGACGTAATGTTGTAACATGGTGCATAACCGGAAATTCATTTTCCAAGTAGTTTTGCTACTAATTTAGCTGTCAAGTTCATATTTTACCATGGACGTATTACCATAGTTAGTGTAACTATGTTACTAAGTCCATGATGCATGCGTCATACGATACGCTACCAAGCAAAAACGTGGGTATGAATATTGAATTGAAATTGGAACCTGCTCTGGGGGCGCCACGTGTATATTTTTATGTTAATGGCAACAATTTCCGATTAAAAATTAGTTCTATTAGAATTCCGCAATATGGGGAGGTTTTTATTGCTCTGGTCAGGCTTTACCTACATTAGACACCTGTTCCACACTAGTGTAACTAGTATTATATTATCTGTGACGCAGGTTTAGTTTGAAAAACTAGATTCTTTATTCTCGATTACAGAGTTGGTTCTATACTGAAAGTTATTCATATTCATGAGTAGAATCATCTACAAAAACTATTTAACTAATCTGATATAATGGTGTGCAAGTAAAACGGAAAAAATATCTAAACAAAGTACTAAGAGATCATAAGGGTAGTGCAGTGATGTATCTGATCCAATCCCGGGCTAGCGGCACGTTTGCGTACACCCCTGGCTGCCCTGGCTCCGCGCAACCCACGCCGAAGGACACCAAACCCACCAGGTAGCCGTTGAGCACCGCCGGCCCACCTGAGTCGCCCTGGAAATATCAAATCTTCTATCCATGGTCTAAGAAAACAAGGTCTAACACTCTGACCACGTCACTGACACAAGCCTACGTCATTTTGCGCTGTTCATCCTTGTCACGCATTCGACAAGGATGAACAGGCAAACTGACGTAGAAATGACGTAGACTTGTGTCAGTTACGTGGTCGGAGTGTTAGACTTTGTTTTCTTAGACCATGCTTCTCTATCTATACTATAATAACACCCCTCTTTTTGCGTCGGGGGTTAATAAAACTGAAGAATCGACGTGTCTGTACATTGATATGTTTTTCAAAAAACTGATTGTTGGTGATGAAGGGAGTGTAGCTGAACACAAAAATAAAAAAATTTTTTTAAAAGGGCCGCATATCTGTCTGTTTGTCTGTTTTTTTGTATACGCTAATCTCTAGAACCGTTGGATCGATTCAAATGAAATTTTGCATGGTGGTACCTTTTTATTCCCGATCAACATCTTAGATACTTTATACCACGAGAAATAAAAAGAAATAAAAAAAAGAACAACGCTGGCGTAGTCGTGGTCGGACAGCAAGTCAACAAATAAAACTAATTATTGGCGTGGCGACCGTGGCAAGTGGGCATCGGGAAAACTATTTTCTAAATGCCACTAATAAAGTGTATATTCGTATGACACATTTTGTACTACGCCATCTGGCAGATACCTGTAAAACCACTTGAAGCAATCACAAACTAACTTTACTTTAGATATTTCACATAAGCCAGGCGTCCTGTGACGGGTCACCATTTAATTATTAGATTTTTTTTATTTACAAATTTTTTTAGATGGCAAAACTATTGGTTGGCCGTTCAAAAGTGGCGTTCATCTATGGAGAACAACAGCCAGAAGAAACTCCGCATACTGTTGCATCTAATCTTCTTATATATAAAAATGGATTGCTGTTCGTTAGTCTCGCTAAAACTCGAGAACGGCTAAACCGATTTGGCTAATTTTGGTCTTGAAATATTTGTGGAAGTCCAGGGAAGGTTTAAAAGGTAAAAAAAAATGAAAAAAAAAAACAACGCGGGCGTATAGCCGCGGGCGGATAGCTAGTTAGGAATATAAATCTTAAAATACTTTTTTCCTTTTTGACCTACATTACGTATGAAGCTTCACCGGACATGCGGAGAGCGGAGGGGTTTACCGCTATTCAATGTCAGTTAATCCGATCTCGTGCGGTCGGTCATCGACCTCACAGCTGACACGATAAAAAATACTAAATAAAGAACGATTTTAATTTTTTTCGGTCACTATCATAACATTTTATGAGATACATTTTACCTGGGTGGAAATTTTGCTTAAATTTAGTCTAAGTTTACCTATAATGATGTCAGTATTAAATTTTACTACACGAAATTTTTATTAATTTGAGTAATTCGATACGTCGTCGGCGCAGTTTAAATGACCCTTTTCCGGTACACACCTGACAGGAGTCCTTGGTTCCGTTGTGGAGCCCGACGCAGAACATCCTGGGCGTGATGTGCTGGTAGTCCTTGATCGGGAGCGCCTTGCACTCCTGGTGGTCCATTACCGGGATCAGCACCCGGCGGATGTTGTCCTGCATTTTCTCCTGGATTCCAAACAATCAGCACCATTATAATAAATAATAATAAATATGTGGGACATCTCACACACGGCCATCTGACCCCAAACTAGACAGAGCCTGTACTATGGGTGTCAGACAGCTGATATACGTACATATATAAATATACAACATCCAGACACAAGGCAAACACAAGTGCTCATCACACGAATGTTTGCCCTGGGCGGGATTTGAATCCGCGACCTTGTGCTTCGTAGGCAGACGTACTACCAACTAGGCTACGAGGCGGTCATTGTAAATTATAGATAGAGATTAGGCTGAGAAGACTTAATGTTGCTTATCATGGCGACGAACCGCGCTTCGCTAACCTTACTATGAACGCAGAATACGGAATAGCAGTCCCTACAGAATGCTGACTTAGCGACATAATTCAAATAAATAGCAACTCTGTCTTCGCTACAAAAAAGTGCAATTTAGATCGCACGACACTAGCTAAAAACATGAAGTAGCTGCCTCTCTATCTATCTATTATCTCTATATCTCGGTATCTCGCCGTTTTGCGCCTTTCTACTCTCTACACCTAGTTCCTTAGCTAATACTTCCCGGAGTGGTGCATTGGCCTATGGAGCAAATTAAGGAGTGAGACACGCCCTCTATGAACTTGCATAAAATCCGCGAACCTATTCCATTCTGGCGCAATATATCGTGCAACGTATTGTGAAGGGTTCACGCAGATTTCATACAAGGTCATAGTAAGCTCCGCTTCACAAATCATGCGTATCTCGCCGTTTTGCGCCTTTCTACTCTCTACACCTAGTTCCTTAGCTAATACTTCCCGGAGTGGTGCATTGGCCTATGGAGCAAATTAAGGAGTGAGACACGCCCTCTATGAACTTGCATAAAATCCGCGAACCTATTCCATTCTGGCGCAATATATCGTGCAACGTATTGTGAAGGGTTCACGCAGATTTCATACAAGGTCATAGTAAGCTCCGCTTCACAAATCATGCGTATCTCGCCGTTTTGCGCCTTTCTACTCTCTACACCTAGTTCCTTAGCTAATACTTCCCGGAGTGGTGCATTGGCCTATGGAGCAAATTAAGGAGTGAGACACGCCCTCTATGAACTTGCATAAAATCCGCGAACCTATTCCATTCTGGCGCAATATATCGTGCAACGTATTGTGAAGGGTTCACGCAGATTTCATACAAGGTCATAGTAAGCTCCGCTTCACAAATCATGCGTATCTCGCCGTTTTGCGCCTTTCTACTCTCTACACCTAGTTCCTTAGCTAATACTTCCCGGAGTGGTGCATTGGCCTATGGAGCAAATTAAGGAGTGAGACACGCCCTCTATGAACTTGCATAAAATCCGCGAACCTATTCCATTCTGGCGCAATATATCGTGCAACGTATTGTGAAGGGTTCACGCAGATTTCATACAAGGTCATAGTAAGCTCCGCTTCACAAATCATGCGTATCTCGCCGTTTTGCGCCTTTCTACTCTCTACACCTAGTTCCTTAGCTAATACTTCCCGGAGTGGTGCATTGGCCTATGGAGCAAATTAAGGAGTGAGACACGCCCTCTATGAACTTGCATAAAATCCGCGAACCTATTCCATTCTGGCGCAATATATCGTGCAACGTATTGTGAAGGGTTCACGCAGATTTCATACAAGGTCATAGTAAGCTCCGCTTCACAAATCATATGTTTGACAAAATAGAAAAAAAAAACATTTATGGGCATTTTACGGGTGCATTTTAAAACAGAAAAAACTAAGTAATCATCATCACAAAATACTTACATTTTGCAATTCACTGAAGTTCCCATTTTCTTGGATTTTTGACGAATTCATATTTACCAACTCTCAAAACACTTACCCCTTTCTGAAAATCAAAATACATAAAAATTACGTTATTTAGCATACATCTTTTATCTAGTTATCGAAATACAAACAGATCGCGATGAAAATTCATGTGAAATTATGTAATCTACTTTCAACACATCATCATTTTAGCCTGCACAATGCACATGTCCAGTGCTGGACAAATGCCTTTCCCAATAATCTTCACAACAATCGGTCCACGGATCGCGATCACCCCCCCACTTTTATCGCTACATTCCCACGGGAAAAAGAAAATAGAGTGAAATCTTACGACGTAAAATATTCATGCGGGAAAAAACAGCATATAAAATACGTAGTGTGTATTTATTATAATCTATTTACTGCTAATCAAGCAAGTAAAACTTGCATCGCGGCGGAGTGAGGAATTTGAACAATGTTGATAATTATTAAGCTTCCGACAAGTTTGATCGGAAACTATTTGATCAAAGTAAGCTATAATAAACCCTTGACATGATCACAATGGCTGGAGTTATGGAAGTATGTCGTAATGGGAACCTGTCTCTATATTTAATGAAGTTGTAGTTTCAGTAAGACGGTTGATTAAAACCTGCCGCGTATCACGTGGATTAATAATAAATAATAAATAATAAAAGTAGTTTATTTTTCCCACACAACAAATCATTCACTATCTTAACTTACTTAGTAGGTAGGTAGGTAGGGATTATTGTTTTATGACGTGATAAACTAAAAGTTTTCTTTAAAACAGAATAGAATATACACGAAATTTTTATACAAGAATAAATACAATTTACAACAATACAAGTGTTCATAAGGCGGCGTGGTTGCTAAGTTAGCAATTTACCAGGCAACCAAAAAATTTTGTAGGTTTAGGTAAAAATTAAATAATATGAAGTTATGTAGTAGCTGTGTGTGTGCTGTGTAGTGTCGTTAAAAGAACACGCTGAAACTGAAAAAAATATGTATATAAAAAAACTCAAAACTGAAAATGGTTACTTCACCATAGGTTTCAATGAACCTAAACTTAAAATAGATAATAATATTAAATTTTAAAAGTACCTTATGTCTAACATGACCCCAGCCGCTGACAGCCACCATGGCCCCAGTCACGATGTCCCCAGGGCTTCCGATGGCGATGGGCCTGGACCTTGGAGTGACCGGTATGGCAGTCTCCAGCAGAATCAGCTGGTAGTCCCAGTCATGGGTCTTCTTATCTGCGTCCCACAGGGGGTGGATGAAATGGGCGCAGATGGTGTAGCGGAAATCTGTGATGGCTACACTTCGTAAGGTCGCTCCGGCGTATACGTATTGCTCTTTCGTTCTGAAATTTTGAAATTTGTGGACTTGGGAACCTCTTCCTTTATTGAAGTCGGTTAAAAATACAACACAAACTGTTTTAGTTACTCGTACTAATTATTAGAAACAAGTTTAGCAGAGGTAGGTAAGTATGATTTTTGCAGAGGAAAACGACTTCATTTTGTACGGCAAAAACGTTAACGTGATGGACAGCTAGTCAATAATAAAAGCTATATATAAATCAATCCCCACCAAGTGTCTAGGGCCGTAAATTTCCATTCGGTAGTTCGCGGGTTCGAGCCTCGGCACGTACCAATGTGTTTTAGATTTTCGAAATTATAATGTTTGTTGATCCGACGTTCTTACGGTGAAGGAAAATATCGTGAGGAAACCTGCACAAACCTGCGAAGTAATTCAAAGGATGTGTGTGAAGTTGACCAACCCGCACTGGGCCAGCGTGGTCGACTAACCCTGACTTAAGGTTAGGCTTGAGCCCCTCGGTTTGGATAAATATGAGCTGTTAACCAAATCGATTCACTTACTTGCAATGAGCAGCAGTTATAACCCAACTGGGAGCTATGATGGCCCCACCACAGTAGATCCCATACAGCACCGTATATGGGGCCTGCTCTATGGATATCTTCTCACCCCCCACAATGCGGAAACGGACCTGGGAGGAGAATTACCAGCATCATGGGACAGTTATGGGTCAGACCGGCTTTCGTTTATAAAACCTAGTCAATTCGAGGGTTTAATTTGAAAAGTTAAATTTTTTCTTTAGATGTCAACCTACCTCACAAACCCTGGTGTCAGAATCATTGAGCCGCCTATCTGACATGGCTCATGTAACGTCTACATCCGTAGATACTAACCGGGACTAACAGCTTTACGTGCCTTCCGAACCACGGAATCTTTTCTTTCGGACAATCAGGTGATTCTAACTACTAGGGACAGTCTCACAAAGTGATATTTTGTTCGACGAATCCCCACCAGGATTCGAACCCGGGATCTCCGTAACGTCTGGCAAACTTATGACCACTCGACATCGGAGGCAGTTAAATTTTAAATGCATAGGTCTTTTAAATGGTGATATTACGTCTCCAGAGACTTTTTGAGTCACGATCGTAGGACGCGCTATTTATCAATTTAATTTTAAATTAATGATATTGATAACAAAATTTCAGCTATCAAATTAAGCGTAATCTTTTGCATACACCCTAAACTATTGATACGTTAAATCGACGTTTGAATAGTAGGTATGTATAGAATAGACATTATAATAATATTATAGATGTTTCAAGTACTACCATCATTATAATTTATGTAGGTACATTATGTAAGTGCCAACTTTATTGTAGCATATGGCTAATTGTATCGCCGGTATACTAATTAAAAAATACATAAACGTCGGACCCGTAGCCTAGTTAGTAGTACGTCTGCCTTCAAAGCACAGGGTCGCGGGTTCGAATACCGCCCAGGGCAAACATTCGTGTGATGAGCACTTGTGTTAGCCTTGTGTCTGGATGTTGTATATTTATATTTGTATGTACTGGGTGGCGCAAAAGTAAAGACCCTATTTGGTTCAGCTATAACATTTTTTCTAAATTAGAAAACTAGATTTAGGTTTTTTTAAATGTATATTTGTGCCATTAAATTTCGTACCATTAGGATTTAAAGATGATGTCTTTTAAATGGTGACCTCCAGAGTTGATACACATTTGAGCCCTATTTATGACATTTTGCATAACTTGCCGTAACACTTCCTGCGATATGTTCGTTATTTCTTGACGAATGTTTTCTTTTAGAGCTGCGAGAGTCTGTGGCTTGTTCACATACACCCGAGATTTCAAAAAACCCCAAAGAAAGAAGTCTGGACTGGTCAGATCGGGTGATCTTGCAGGCCAAGGCAAATCGCCAAAACGAGAGATAACTCGGCTTGGAAAAGCGTCCCTCACTAAGTCCAAAGTTTTATTCCACGTTCTTGGGGAGTAAAACGGTCCATGTTTATTTTCAGTGTATTTTACATTTGTTCACTACACAATTTTCAACAACAGAATGACAGAAAATGTCATATAAAAAAAATAAAAGTATTTTCTTTAGTGCCAGTACTTTTGCGCCACCCAGTATATCAGCTGTATGACACCCATAGTACAAGCTCTGCCTATTTGGGATCCTCACAATAAATAATAAAAGACAAATAAAATAATTTCACTTATATAGTACCTACCTCAACATTGACGTCGTCTTGAGGATCATTCATGTACTCGTGGAAGTACTGGTAGGTCCTTGGCGGCACCGTGCGCCGGCCATAAAGGCGTTGGTAGTGCGTTACGCATTCCTGGGTGAGCAGACCCGAGTAGTACGTTGCTGTGGACAATAAAACTGGTATGTACTATGCGTGCCAAATAAGAATAGGACTGGCGCCATCTTGAATTGACAGTCCCTCCTTTTCTAATTTGCAAAATAACGCCAAATAAGAATAGGACTGGCGCCATCTTGAATTGACAGTCCCTCCTTTTCTAATTTGCAAAATAAGAAAAGGAGGGACTGTCAATTCAAGATGGCGCCAGTCCTATTCTTATTTGGCACGCATAGTACAAAATTCACCAAGCTTATTGCAAACTATCCTTCCGCCGCGGCTCCCGTGGGAATGAAGAGTTTTAACGCGACAAAAGGCCTATATCTTAAATTCGGGTATATTCTATATCTGTATCAAGTTTTATCAAACTATGGTCGTGGCGTGAAAGCGTCGCGAAATGACTAAAACTACATTGTTTTTAATGAAAATCTGAAAGGATTCTTGTGTGATGTTTGTACCTATATAAGTAATATGTTTGTTTTTAATTGCACAACTTACATTTGTTTTAGGAGGAAATGGACCGTCAAAAACAATTTATAATGTCCATATCCGCGATAAATTGTATATGGTTTGAGATTTATAGCTACAAATTACTTGAAAGTTAACACGAGCGATGCTTTAATAACGGTGAGTCCCAACGCAGTTCTAATATATTATATTCTGTGGCCATACATTGTTCAAAAATAACATCAAAATTAATAGATAATAATGAAAACGGTGCCGTAGCCTAGTTGGTAGTATGTCTGTCTATGTAGTAACAGATTTTCCTGTTGGAATGAGGAATTTTCCCAAAGTAAAAGGTAGCCTATGTGTTATTCTGATGTACAAGCTATTTAATTGTAAAGTTTCATTAAAATCCATTCAGTAGTTTTCGCGTGAAAGTGCAAGAAACATCTATCCATACATCCATCCATACTCACAAACGTATGCGTTTGTAATGTCAGTAATTTCAGTAGGATTATCTGTAATTTCAGTATGTTTCTTCAAATATATTACGCATTTATTAAACGACATCATCTGCGATTGGTTATGGAGATAAAGAGCTCTCTCTATGACCAATCACAACCAGCGCTGCAAACCAATCCAATTAAACAAAAAAACATAAAACCTCACCATTGTAGGACTGAGAAGACACTAATAATATATTCCAGAAACAGATTAAACATAGAAGAAAATACATTCTAGGTACAGTCTACACAGCAAAAGGCAGTTACACACAAAGTGTTAGAAAAACATAAAATACCTTGTGCGATTGGGCACGCGCGCGAGACCAATGCCTTTGACATGCTCTGGATATGATTGGTCTACGTATTCACTTAGCATAACCCATTTATACCATCCGATGCGACTGGCCGACACAATCTTTTAGTAATAATTGTATGCTATCGACGACGCGACACGGTCCAGGTGTACTACAAAATATATTCCGCACTTGATTGACTTTCCGCGTGTTAGTTCTAAGCGCTTTGGCATTTGGTATTCTGTGGCTTTGGATCAACTTTTGTAATGGCACAGACAGCCAAGTTGTGGAACGATCTGTATATAAAATACTAGCTTGCACTTTTTTTCCATGAGCAGAAGTGCTTTCCTCTAGTAAAAAGTAACGTATAACACTTCCTCCATAGTATTTAAGGATTTTATATTATTCAGGATTCTTTAAAAGCTCATTTGCGATCATATTTATTTCCATGACCGGGCAGCTAGTTTGTCCAACTAATATTATAAACGCAAATATTGGCGAGGATGGATGTGTTGATGGATGTTTATTGCGTGGCGTTTATTGATTTTACACATCAGACTAACACATAAACTTTAATGGGGGAAAATACCTCATTTCCACCGGAAAAACTGTTACCGCGAGCGAAGCCGCAGGGAGGAGAGCTAGTAAATAATAAAAGTAGTATATAATAGTAGAGTAGTGTAGTAGTAGTTGTCAAGTCTAGTCAAAAAGTTTTTATTCGAAGTAAGATTTTACAAATCACATTTCGACGTCGAGGTTCAAGGTTATATATTCTATTCTATTTGAATAAAACGAGTTCCGATTGAAAATTCACTAAATTGATAGAAATAAAATACTGGTAGTTGTCGTGTCGGATGTAGTAAATTAAACTAATATCAGAAACATGACTAGATTAGGTTCATTTAATTCTCTTTTAGATTTATGGAACTAACCTAAGACTAAGTGGGTAAAGAAAAATACCATAATTCAAAGTAATAACTTTTGAAACATAACAACACTATTAGATTGTTAGATTAGGCCGTTGAAAATTGAGTTGCATTATTGGAACGAAATAGAATATTTTTTAACTCCCGATGTTTTTTTTAATCTATAATGAATAAAAGATTTTACTTTGACAAAAATAACTTCATAAACGTACTTTAAACTAAATAAATATGAGGAACATGTGGGACATCTCACACACGGCCATCTGACCCCAAACTAGGCAGAGCCTGTACTATGGGTGTCAGATAGCTGATATACAACATCCAGACACAAGGCAAACAAAAGTGCTCATCACACGAATGTTTGCCCTGGGCGGGATTCGAACCCGCGACCTTGTGCTTCGAAGGCAGATGTACTACCAACTAGGCTAAGGCCGTCGAACTACTAAATCAGCTTATGATTGTCCAAGATTGAAGATTTTTCTCTTAAAAGGTAGGTATTACCAGAATCCCTAAAAGTGTATAGCCGGTTTTAGAAATCATCAAAATTTTAAATTTACGTCTTCTCTAATGAATATAACTTATAACGATCTTTATGGTAATTAAAATAAATGTTCCTTGCTTATAATTGTGAGAATGGCATTGAATAATAGCTACAGTTCTCAAAGTGGAAAATATAATAATAAAAATTTAAAGTCTGGTAAGCAATTACCTAGCAGAACTCATTACCTTTGTCGTCGACTGTACCTAATCTAATTAACGCTCAAAACTGTATATTGTACGACACAGAGCCTCTCGGTAGAGCGTCGGTGGCTAAGTGGCTAGGGCCGTTGACTTCCATTCGGAAGTTCGCGGTTCAAGCCTTGTCACTTACCAGTTTTTTTTTTTCGTGTATGTTCGACGCTCTTACGGTGAAGGAAAACATTGTGAGCAAACTTGCACTCACCTGCGAAGTAATTCAAAGGTTTTGTGTGAAGTTAACCAACGCTGGGCTAGCGTGGTCGACTAAGGCCTATTCACCCTGATGTCAGGGTAGGCTCGAGCCCCTTGGTGGGGACATATAAGGGATGTTAACACGAGCCCCTTGAGGGGACAAGAATCTGCTAATAACGATAATATTCATTTAAATGGAATCAGTAGCTGGAATAAGATATCTTGCTTGAAGAGAAAGTATTGGCACGTCTGTTTCGAATTGGAATGGGGATCGCAGTCGTTGTGTTAATGGTTACACTTCTGCCTTTTGGTCAGGTCTCTGTATTGAATGAATATACGGTGCAAAGTCAAAGTTTACAGGTTGATCAGCTGCTGACTGTACTTTTTGTAGATTTTTTTGCTGCGCTTTCACTCTGTATACAGCTGAATGCATTTCGGTGAAATTTTATACTTAAGTGTATATACTCACTGAATTAATAATTTATTCCAGAAATCCAACGTATTTACTGAAAATGTATACGATTGTTAATATGTTTGAGTATTAGTTAAGATTAAAAAAAATATATTTAAAAAAATAATATTATTGTGTTTATTTTGATCTATTGTCGTCAATGTTTAACGTCATAAGTGTTTTGGTCCTCACACTGAAGTTTATATTAATGAATTTTAAAATAAATAAATAATTGAAACTAACGAAAAGGTACAATTACGAGAATTAATTGAAAAATACAGAGAAACAATTACGAACGCGATCTCCCACATTTTTCGGCTTAAATACTCTAAAATGTACTTTAAATTCGCAAACGTAGAGACGAATATAAATTGACACAAGAACACGTCGAGACAGACAGCCCACTTCCAACTAGCAGCGGTGTATTACTAACAACAAGAGTTTTACGTACATTGCGTAGTTTAGTCTAAATTATGTCGCAGCCCGATTAAGCCGTGTGGTAATTATGTACCTATTTGTTCAGCCATGAAGATAATATTCCGACAAAAAAAAAATTAAGTTAATTCTTCTCTCGTCCTCTTTGACGGCCTCGTAGCCTAGTTGGTAGTACGTCTGCCTACAAAGCACAAGGTCGCGGGTTCGAATCCCGCCCAGGGCAATTATTCGTGTGATGAGCACTTGTGTTTGCCCTGTGTCTGGATGTTGTATATTTACATATGTATGTATATCAGCTGTCTGACACCCATAGTACAGGCTCTGCCTAGTTTGAAATCAGATGGCTGTGCGTGAGATGTTTATTATTATTATTATTAAACATGGACGCAGATGTAGAACTGAATGGGACTGATTCTCTTTAAAAAACAAGTCACTACACTAGTCAACTTAACCTAAAAGCCCGCCCAACTTCGCTCCCGAAACCAAGGTGCCCATGACACTGCGTTGCCGCGCTGAATAGCCATCGACAGCTACCGCACCAGGAATTAACCTGAGCGTTTGTCGAAAATTTATAAAATGTATTAACTTTTTAAAGCCTTATACGTTCCTATTTCACAGTTTTAATAGCATTAAATTAAAATTTTCAATAGCCCCAGACACAAAACCGTTAAGTACTGTATTTGATCCTTTTAATAACTGAAAAGGGCTGATAATCTTCAAATGGCTGAAGATATTTTCTTGGATCATAGCTAAGAAAACTCTAGATTGTGTTGTGACACCTTGCAAACAAAAAAATGCCTAGGTCAAAATCGGCGCATCCGTTTAAGAGCTACGATGCCACAGACAGACAGACAGACACACACGTTAAAGTTTTATCACCAAAATTAATTTAATTCTTCTCTCGTCCTCTTCGATTGCTAAATGAACGAAAAGAACGCGACTGAACTTTACATTAAAGTGTGACTTGAAATAATTACCAATGTTATTTTCAACTACTCCTACTATGAACCCGCAATGTAAATCAAAATTGGTCAAAAACAACAAAATAGTAACAAAACTACACAGCCCAGTCATCGCACCACAACTTTAGTCAAATCGGAGCGAATAAAGAAAATTCCCCGCTATTCCCATTTTCCCACACTGAAGAATCAATTCCCTTTCCCCGGAGAAAACTGCATGAAGTGGCAGTAAACCCTTATAGGCCCTCCCTTTCCATCAGTAGGAGGAGTGAAGGGGAGGGAAGATAGGAGCTATCTCCGTTATGAACAGATAGGGGCAGTTTGGGAGGACGTAAAGTGAACCGCACTTTAGAAGCGAAACGCCCAAAAACTATATAATTATGGTAATTTTGTTAGAGTCCTTTGTTACGAGGTATGTCGAATACATACCTCTCTTTTGTCGTTCATACATTTCACGTCTTATTGAATTGCTATAGTTATTTCAATAAGGTACAGTTTAAAGCAAACTAAGATGACTTATTCAGACTTAATATGTCTGTTGAATACCTGCTGGTGCTTTTGAATTAAAAAAACGTATTTTATTTTTCAATACTAACCAACTTTTTTGCCTACGAAATTGTCAGGCCAACGGGACGTAGAGTCTAATATCTAGCAATTTAAAAATTACCTACGCAACTCAAATCAAACAACTGCAATAGCCGGTTTTCAATGACATTAATTAAACAAAGTAAGTACCTAATTATGTTCTGGATGTCAAAACAAAGGTAAGCCTGCAGATAAGCCAACATCTTACAATTTTAGCTGAGTAAGTCCTTCGTTTGTTTACAAAAAAGTTGTTTAATAGAGACGGCGGCGCGGGAGTGGCCAACTCGAGTGCCATTTCGACATTACTACATGTTTTACAAAAATTTTTTTTTATTTACCTACGCTTTTGTCGTAAAAGTACGACTAACCAATCAAGCTTCACCGGACTTGCGGGGGAGCGGAAGGCTCTACCTCAGAGTACCAACGCGACTAGGGGCGGGGAGAGGGAGCCTCGGACCAGTAAAAATGCTTTTTTTTTTGTGTAAACGACAACCACAAAAATCTAATAATGTTTATAAGCATAGGTACATAATGGTGCCTACCGAACGTAATGCAACGGTTGTAGCCGCTAGACCACCGACGATCTAACTACTTATTTATACGAAAATAATAAATCTTTCGACATTTATAAGAACGAAAATTCATAGTAGTGGCAATAGATCTCATCTCTTAGATCTGTTGCTATTGTTCTCCCAAACAAAGACGGGTCATTCAAGTTAATGCGTTAAAATTGCGAGTCCCCTTCTAATGTTTGTTTGATACAAGTTTTGTTTGAAGGGTCTCTAGGTCTGAAGCGGAAATTTCAAAGTATGTTGGCTATTTCAATGTCGACAAAAGGTCATACTATCAAAAAGCTAATAGTATTAATTATTAATATTGATATGTATTATTATTAATCCTAAAAATAAAGTACAAACCACAGATGGTTATATTATTAAACTTTGAAAGACGCCCGGGGATGGTTTCTGGGAAAACATACATTGAGTAGGTAGGTACATAAAAAAATAACACAATTAACGAATATTTATTATGACTGGCCCTCTAACATGCTCGGTCCACGCGTGACAGACATAATTTTGTCGTGTATTGGAGGATATTTCAATATGGCGGGTTTCTCGCAACTTTTTGACAGTTAAATGTGCGACAAACTTTTGTCATAGCACTTCATGTTACGGGAGCAGGACGAAGTTCTCTAGGCCAGCTAGTCATAAATATAAGAAATTAGCTTCCCGTCCTATGTTTCCGTCCGCTTTAACAGCTTTTCACGTAGGAATGATCTTTTACATACGTACGATGCAATACCAGCAGGGTGTCGTGTTTCGGAAATTCCGAGGACGTCTGCCCGCCGACCTACCGCACACGCCGAAGCTTAGTGTGATTAAGTGAATTAGTGCTTAGATATAGTATAAAATATGTATGATAGTCTGTAAGGTATTTATGATATGGGCCTCTGTTTACATAATTAACATCTTTATGTAAATATTGCCTGAAATAAATGGATTTATTATTATTATTAATACAATACGAATATCTTCAAATGGCTGAAGATATTTACTTGGATCACAGCTAAAAACACTCTCGATGCAACACCTTGCAAACAAAAAAAACTAGATCAAAATCGGTGCATCCGTTTAGGAGCTACGATGCCACAGACAGACAGACAGACAGACACGTCCACGTTTTGTGTCAAGTCCATGTGTGTTTTGAAACGATTTACTTATTTACTTTTCGCAGTGAAAGGTAGCCTATGTCCTTCCTAAGCCTATTCTATCTCTGCACCCTTTGTTCGCAAAAGGACCAAATTTCATCAAAATCGGTTCAGTAGTTTTGGCGTGAAAGGGTAAAATGCAGGCAGACAAAATTACTTTCGCATTTATAATGTTAATAGTAGGGATAAATAAATGTCTAGTCTATCTACGTATAGCTTTCTGTTATTTTATTTAAGAAGTAAAATAATGGCCGTAATTTAACGACAAACTAGGACCTAAGAAACAAAGTGAACCAATATCATCGCAAAGTGTAAGTTATAAATAACAAAAGCTCCCTAGGGGTCTTGTTACAGTTCTTTAGGAATAGCCTTCATTAGGTGAATACTGACCTCGATTCTAACAATCACACTTAATGTAAAGCAAATTCTTCAGATAGAAAAACGAACAAAGTACGAAAATAAGAGTTCAATTTGTGTTCCTTAGGGAAAGTTGCGGATAAACAACCAGTTAATTTTCACGGTGTACATTCCGGGAGAATTATAAAAAGACTAGCTTTTTTGCCACGCAGCTTATAGTTTTTCCCGCGGTAAAAAGTAGCCTATGTCCTTCCTCAAGGTCTATACTATCTCTGTACGAACTTTCATTAAAATCGGTTTAGTGGGCCTGGCGTGAAAGCGTAACAAACAGACAGACAGACAGAGCTACGTTCGCATTTATAATATCACTACATAGTATAAAATAAAGTCGCTTTCTCCGTCCCTATGTCCCTATGTCCCTATGTCCCTATGTCCCTTTGTACGCTTAAATCTTTAAAACTACGCAACGGATTTTGATGCGGTTTTTTTTAATAGATAGAGTGATTCAAGAGGAAGGTTTATATGTATAATACATGCATAATATACTGAAGGATAACCCACAATAACCATTTTCCCGTGCGGAGCCGGGGCGGGTCGCTAGTTAGGGATAAAAAAAAAATAATTTGTCCATTTTGCTATTTTGTGACATTCTCTGCTCTCTTAAATGTATTATTATGTCTCGTTGGGAAACGTTGATATCAATGAATGTATTATTTTATTTACGTAAAACTATCAGAGCGTTTCCGTCGTCACAGTATTGAAGGTATGAGATTAGTTTAGTTAGTTATTATTATTAGTTACCAGCCTCCGTACCCGAGTAGTCGAAAGTTTGAATCTCATTACGGAACATCCGGGTTCGAATCCCGGTGGGGTGGGGCACTCATCGAGCAAATAAAATATCATTTTTTGTGACTTTCCTTAGTTTAGGACATTACAGGCTGATTCACCAGGTTTTCCGAACTGTTGGTTCCTGCAGTAGCCGTGGATAGTTATCTACGCATAGTAGTCGTCACATGGGCCACACGCCCTCTAACATACCAGTCCACGCGTGACAGACATCATTTTGTCGTGCGTATTCTCTTATCCTATTGGAGGATATTTCAATATGGCGGGTTTCTCGCAACTTTTTGACAGTTAAATGTGCGACAAACTTTTGTTATAGCACTTCATGTTACGGGGGCAGGGTTTGTGAGGTAGGTTAACCTAACACGACAAGAAGGCGGGAACTTTAGGTTTAGTGCGAGCGAGTCTAGAATCGGCACGGCGACGTCAGGGAGGCATAAAAGGAGACTCGTAAAACTGAGGATCTTTATGAATTGGAAATGGCATTTATCCAGAGAATGGAAGATAAGGGCTGAGCTTTTTGTCCATTTTGTATAATATCCTAAGAGCTGCTCGGTGACAGAGCCAGGGCCAGATTAAGGGCAGATTAATGGATAAAATGTTTAGAATTCTAAGTCGTTTTAGCAGGGACGGTTTGGGGAAGGACTTACTTTAAATTGAAATAACGTCGGTGCTCCAGTGATGCTGTCGGACTTTAATGAAAGAGTTCACGAAGGCTTTAGAGATTTCCATTTCATGGGATTCTTAATGTTGAAGTGTTATTAAAGTAAATTTACTTGCCGTCTTTTAAATTGAAGTGCTGTCTTATTAACATATTAATGTTTATTCATTTAGTACAGTTTCTGAGCTTAGAATAAGATCAAACTCCTGTAGGTGTTACAGAAGTATGTAACCTAGAAAATTGGCAGCAACCGACTACAACTGCGATCCCCCACCGGGCTCCAACACAAAAGAACTTTCATGGAAAAGTAATACACGGAATTTTTATTTCTCTGCGTCTGCAAAAAAATATTTTTTACGAAGACTACAATTTTTCTTTTCTGTTTTAAAATGATGAGAAAAATTATGCATAATATAGCTACACTACCACTACCACGACAATAACAATTTTCTGTACATAAAAAGTCTAAGACCTGCCAGTTAGCAACGACGTAAATTATTCATCTTTACCTACCTGTGGGGATTAATAAACATAACTTTTTACTTTACTTTATTATAATAAATTGAAACGTGAAGAAATAAAAAGTCTCGCTTAAAAAGTCGATTACATCATTTATTCTCTAAAGAAATAATTTCGATTCTTCATTAACAAACCCAAGTTGTACAATAAAACTCCAAAGACAATTTTCACCTTAATCTCAAATGACAAAATCACGTCTTCACTCATTCAAATTTAAGCTAGAACATAAACTTATTACGGGACCTTTCGCCAGGTCCCGGGCTCTTCATAATAAGACTTATACAGTATTAACCGGCCAAGTTGGAACTCCCTCCACTCGGGCGGAGTGCTACTCGGCTGTTTGCTCTGCAAATTGGCAGGGTTATTTGAGTTTGAAATTAGGTACGGGTGCACCTTTGTACCTACTCGGTTCCCTTTTTTTAATCTTGCTAGTGTGCACAGATTTTTCCGGAGCGCTCTTTCGACCTTTGTGTTTTAAATGAATTCGGGATCGGCACGTTATAGGCAATTTGGTAAAACTTTACATTAAAACTTATTATTGTCGTTTTAGCCGAAAATTGTTTACTGTTAGAAAAAGGCTTCCCTCAAAGATCTCTACAACAAACGAAACTGCATAATTATACTCATTTTCAAAATCTTACATTTTTCATTAAATTTATAAAGAAACCTTAAATGTAGCTTACTCTTTTAAACAAGACTAAATTTCACTATTTATAATGAAAGCATTTTTCGTTTTGAATATAAATAAATAGTAATTATACGCTAACAGACGACATCTGTTGAAAAAGTAATAAACTAAAGCTAACTTTCAGTTGTTAGAGTATAAACTCGTTAAAACTAGTTATAACTGACATTCATTTTTAATCAACAGTAAATTCCAGTTCTAATGAGGATATTGAAAACATGTTTTAACTAGAAAATAATAAAAAAATCTAAATGAAATCGGGTTTTGACTGTAACATGCTTGCACATTATTTAGCTATGACAGCCCCGTAGCCCTAGTTGGTAGTACGAGTACGTCTGCTTTCGAAGCACAGGGTTTGAATCCCGCCCAGAGCAAACATTTGTGTGATAATGAGTACTTCTGTTGCCTTGTGTCTGTATGTTGTATATATTTATATATGTATATATATCAGCTGTCTGATACCCCGTGAGATATCCCATATATTTATTTATTATATTTATTTAGAGTTTTAGCCGAATCAGAAACAAGGGTTGAAATTCCGAAACTGGCCGAAACCGACTTGTTTTCTAACCCCACTAGCTAGAGTTTGCATTTCTCTTTTTATCCATCTTTTGTTCCTTTCTTTGAATTCGCTGATTGGTGAATTAGTCTGTTCTGGAGTTCAGGCTGACTGGTCCTCAGTTTGATAAATAAATTTTCTATTATTTTCTGACGGATTTTAAGATGAGCGAATTATCTAAATTAAAATAGTTTTAAATTTTAATTCTGAAAACACTAAGTTGTTTTGCATATTATGTACTTATACCCTACGAAAAGGAAAAAAGAGAACGAAAAGAAACGCGAATAAATTTTTTATTACTCTCAATATCAAAAATTTAGGGAATTAAATTTAAATTCCACTTAGTTCTTGATGCTCCCTACTCGTCTTTTACTTTTTTAAAAGCCTCTATCCTCAATTAGGCACGAAGACCTACCCAACCCCAAATCTCATCAAAGAGAAACACCTTAAAGAGAGATTCGCAGTTATTTTTTTGCGAATCAAACACATTTCCCCCCGCCCCCACTTACCCCCCCACATACCTGCCCCCAGTGTGGCCAACTCAACAGAATTAACTGAAGATCTACAGTTTTTAAATTAAAAACAAAAAAGAGACCAAACTATTTGGAGAAATGAATTAGAAAAATAGACGATTTTAAAATAAAAACTTCATTATATCGGTTTACAATTTGAAAACATTGAACATGTTGTAGTAGCTGACATCATCAACTATTTCAAAATATGTCAAAATTTAATTGTCACGTCGATATTCATTGGTTTCGAGCGCCTGTTTTGGCGTATGTTTTTTTTATAAATAAAAATAAAGAGAATCTATAGGTATTCGATCTCTAAACGTCAATTTACAGTACCTATTCTACAGATTTCTAAACCGTATTTACAGTTTTCCTCTTAGACGGGGCTGGCCACACTGGCCCCCGACTGCCCCCAGCTGTCCCCATCCGGCTCAAAGGTGCGCTAATTTCATTGGTCCCGCCATGCGGGCGCGATTCTTTCCAATGTCTCTTGTTTGAACGTGTTTTCGAGCTGATTGTGATTCAAGTTTCATTGCTTTGTACGTTTTACATAATGGATTAAACAGTCATCAGCAAACCTGAGATTATCATCAGTTTTTTTATTGCATTGCTTGTTTTTCTACACTTGCTAGTTTTTTTTTTCGCTGAATGTGTGTAATTAGCGCCTAATATTTAGTCAAAAGTAACCTAACTGCTGCGCTGTTGTAAAATACAGGGTGTTTGGAAGCTGGGTGCAAAGCTTTAACGTGTTGTTAGTATAGACCATTTAGAACCATATTAGACCATACTAAGCTTTCATGGTTTGTTCAAAGTTTGGGTTTTAATCAAAATCTGTTCAGCAATTTTGACGAGAAGGAGTAACAATAATTTAATTTATACAAATCGCGTTTTTTAATTACTTAATACAATTTTACTAATTGTAGAAATTACTAAGTGTTGAGTGAATGAGAACAACAAAAATATGAGTAAGTAGTTAAGTACTGACTCAATGAAGAGTTTTCTGAAAACTTGAATTTGAAAAAGTACATAGTATAGCTAAACAAACTTCTATAAATAAAATATGTGAGTGTATGGAACACAAAAAAATAACAGAATTTATACAAAATGCTAAAAAATATCTCGAAAATGTGCTTCGCTAACGATAACGTATGAGTTAGAGGTAAACGCAAATTATAATGTGATTTTATTGGTAATTTTCATTTATAGCAACACACCAGCCTGACTATACTAACATTCATTCATTGTCATTCATGAATATGGCTGAAAGGACTTGGATCCAGGCCAGAAAAAAAAAAAAAAACTTATACTAACGCCATCTGTCGGACTCATTGGAATCTATGTTTTTTTTTGTGTGTATAAAATACCTCGTTCCACAAGCGATTAAATCATAATCCATCAAGTTAACCCAAGGCTTCGACGGAGCTCTAAACAAATAATCCAATGTTTGATTTGAGTAATGTATGGTTTAATTAATTGATCAAACGCTCCGTTAATTATATTTACTTACGTCTTAACGTTTGATTTACATCTATAACGGTTTAACCGCTTTGACAGCACGATTAGAAGGGTTGTGTTATACAAACCCAGTTTACTTCGACCCCAGTTCATTACAACCCTCTTTTTATTGTCACTTTGTTTCTTTATTAATTAGATCACTATTTTGAACTTAAAATTAAGCGATTCATTCGAATTTTACAATGCAAAAAAAATGCTAGTCATACTGTAGTAATAAGCTATGGTAAAAATATCATTTTGGATTCCAATCTTATAAACTGCATAGTGCTTACTTCTAAATATGACCATATTCCATTTTGATCTGAAGATTATAGGTATCTCTAGACTCTAGATAGATAACTAGATTGTGTGGACATTTATTAAGAATAGAAATAAGACCAACATAACCACAGTGACTGTGGTGTCGTAAAAACCCAGAATATACGCAGAAGTGTCCAGCTAAGCAAACAACAACAACTGCAATCCCCAACTTCTCACGAGGACGAAAGCATCTCGTCAATCCCCCGCCATCTAATCGTGCTGGTGTCCTGAAATACAGACTCGTCTAGTTTAGGCACCAGTCTCCTACAAATTTCTTGTTCCTATTATTGTAAAAATTTTTGTTGTAAAAAAATTTGTTGGAGAAAATAAATATATTATTATTATTATTATTATTATTATTATTATCTAAGGCCGAGGTCTTAGTCCAGCAGTGGACTAATATGGGCTATATTGTACAGGGATTATTGTGAACTGAGGTTATAGTGAACAAAAACCAGATTGGTGAACATCATCGTTATTCTGTGAATCAAAATGCGTGACGTAGTGATGACGTAATGAGTTTTGGCAAATGATTTGATTGTGTTAGTTGCGTTACGAGGCCGAAAATTCAGTAATAATGTTTGATTGCTCACTGCATTCATCTGCCTACTATTATACGAGCTAGTGTTACGTTTTCAAACAGTCAACCTATATCTCTGGTTTTCCCTTTAAAATAAATAATAGGTATGTAAAATAAGCATAGTATATTCTATTCTATTCTAATAAATCAGTTTAAAAGCCATTGCCTATTGATGTTTTTTTACATCACACATATTTCTACTTCTAAAGGTATTTCTTGATCCCACTGGAAAAGTGAGAACAATAGATTGACCGTTGTAAATAAAAATTATCCCATATTCACTCGTATAACCAACTGCTTGCAACAACTATCATACCAATAATCTAGAGAGTCCGGTAAAGCTAGTTAGGTACTTTTTTTCTACACAAACGTCAATAAAAAAGCTTTTTTATTCAGTACTAGTTGTCCGCCCACGGCTATGCCCGCGTTGTATTTTTTCCCGTAGTAAAAAGTATCTAAGATGTTGACCGGGGATATAAGGTACCACCATGCAAATTTTCATTTAAAATGGTCCAACGGTTCCAGAGATTAGCGTGTACAAACAGACAGACAGACAGACGTAACTACACTTTTTCAAAACTTGAATTTTTGTGTTCAGCTACACTCCCTTTAATACATACAATCAGTTGTTTGAAAAACAAATCAATGTACAGACACGCCGATTCTTCAGTTTTATTAGGTATGTTAGATAGAAGATGATAACATCATCCAATCCCACGCAAGATGTTTACTTATAAAACTCGCGCTCCATCGCAAAATTCCTCAAACTGTAGACCTAAACAAACAAAGCTATGGTCTAAAATATTCCTCGGTAAAGCTAAGAAACTTTTTTAATCAGCCTTATTTGTCCTACAGACTTTCTAAATCAACAAGTCAGCCAAAATTATATGCGTAAAAGGAAACGTCGACAAACGAGCGAGCTTATTCCAGGCATCAACAGTCAACAGCCAACTTAAAGGGACGCGGCAAATCTTCAAAAATATTTACTAGAAAAATTTGGCGGGAATATAATTTCACTTATTGTTCTGCTGTTTAAAGACAGAGTAAATTCGGGGATGAAAACAGACGCGACACTATAATTGTTTTAATTTCTACCTGATAAATATTGTTAATAATCAATCATAAATATTTTCTTAACCTGACAGCTTAGAGAAAATAATGTAGGTAACTTAATAATTTAGGAAAACTTTTCAACTAAACTTCTCTTACGTCCAGGCGTTCTTGATTACAATTATAGAGATAGATGAAATAATTGAAAGCGAAAAATTAAAATAAAGGAGACGCTTGCTTTGTGTGTGTTGACTTTATTTCAATAGAATATAATACACCGTAATATTAACTGGATGTTTATCGGCAACATGGCGGTAGTACTCATGAAACTGAACAACTTTCCCTGAAGAACATAGGTTAAAATCTCAAAATTAAAATTCAACTTTTCATAATAAACTTCAGTAAGCGGCCACTTTGCTTGACAAAATTAATTTTAATTTTGATATTTCAACCTATGTTCCTTAGGGTAAATTGTTCAGTTTCATCCGCTATTAGCGGATAAACAACCAGTTAAAGGATGATGACCATTTTTTTATATGAGCCCCGTCCCCCCCCCCCTCCAACAGATCTTTTGTATGTGTCAATAGGTTCTAATGGATCTTTAGAAAGGCTCGTAACCAGTTTTAACTTCATGATCAATGGGATTTGAAAATAAAAAAAGTATAATTATTTTTCCCAATAATTCGTGTTTGTAAACATGTTATCAATTACTAACAATATCAAAGTCTCTTATTAGAATGTTAAGTATAAAAATGCACCCTAAAAAATACTAAATGGTCACCAAAAGTGTCTATCTATGTAGGAGTACCATGTACTTACAGTTAAACAGATAATTATAATTATTGTTTATCACTAGCCTATAAATGTCCAGTGCCCAATTGAATGCTTACAATCTGTTATTTTGGGTACCAATATTAATAGCAAGACGATTTTTTTCTCGGTATATCCCGCGTCTTTGAAAAATGTCGCCATAGTAAAAAGTAATCACATAGCTAAGACGCATATACTGAGATACATTTCAAATCTGTTGGTCGATGTTATTAGTTTTTGTTTTTTGGGGGGACGTTTTGACACATCATCCTTTCACGTGTATTCTTTATTGAAATAGTAAACTGTTTTATGCTTGGTATATTATTTAAGGGTGTTATTATAATAAAAGATAACCATCGAAATGTCTACAGAACGGCTGCACCGAATTCGATTATTATATCTATTCGTTATTTTCAGGACATTTGTATGAACTTTTTGCAGCGTCTCGTTTTTACAGTAATAAGTAAAACATTAACAAGTACCTACTAAAATAGTATAAGGGTCTGATATTTACAACATGGTTAAATAAAACAAGTGTTTTGAAATGAATCTTTTTAAAAGTGTACTGACCCTTCTGCAGCATACTCTGTACTCTTTTTATCTACCGAGACAGAAGTTGTAAGTCTAACGAGGTCCGCCCGACGCGAAGGGTTATTTGGACAACATTTCCTGATTTGCCCCGGAAATACGCTCGCCCCACTTCTGTCCAACTTTGCCCCAGCGCTTTTGTTTATTCGTCAAAGAATTAGCGCGAAAGAATTCATTGTGAAAAAACTTTTAAAAACAGTTACTTTTTTAAGTAGTGATGCGAACTGTAGATTTTTAAGAGTAGGAAAGCAGAGAGTTTTGGAATTGACCATACATACATACATCATAGGTTTTTCAAATAAAAATAACTATAATAACGACAGATCAGAAATTAATAAGCTTTGCTCAAGCCAAGGTTTGCTCTCTAAAGGTATAGTTAGGTATTATAAAATAATACAAATATTCAACGTTTTTTATTACATTGTATTAATATATTTTAAAATATAGTTTGTTAAGTCTGCTTACCAATAAAATTACGTACTTTCTGTCCGTAAATAGATCCAACCACTAAAATATGGAATGTTTTCATCAAATTCTTACGAAGTATTACGATCCCCCACCACCCCCTATTTGCATGACCAAAGTATTCGACAGTTTAATTAATTAATTTAGGTTGTAAGTAACTTATGTGAGGAAGGCATACTTTAACTTTCAGGTCTTGTTCGTATTAACTAAGCAAACTGAAGTTCAGTCACGATTATTTTTATCGCGCTTAATTTTATACAATACAATCATCATCATTTGCTTTTCAGCCTGCAGACGTCCACTGCTGGGCAAGGGTTCCCCCAAGGATCTCCTCACCAGATCGTCGGTCTACCTCGTGGGGGCCTACCCACACTACGTCCTCCGCCGCGGCGCGCGGCCGCCATTCAAGAACCTTTATTCTCAACGGCCGTCAATAACGCGTAATTTGCCCCGCCCGCTGCATATAAGCTTAGCGATTCTTCAGGCTACTGCAATCATTATTTTAATGTATGGTGGTTAGGTAGTTTAAGCGTGAAAATTGTGTACATACATTTTGGTGCTAACATAAAAACGGCAGGCGTTTTTACATTTGTTATGAGAGAGAATTCTTCTTACCGTGTGGGAGATAATGTCATCGACCGGTCTCAGTAACTCTGGATGTGTTAATTACGGTTGCAGATTATTATTTGCCTAGATAACAATTTTTTGCCGACTCTTAGTTGTAAACTAGCTGCTAATACCTATAGCTCTCACGGTGCATCAACAATTATTTTACTAGACTGTGAATTTAGTCATATAATTATGTGACCTAACTGCGGCCTAAGTCGGCATGCAATTGTTTAGACAAATAATCATCAGACGGTTGCAAACATCGGCCTGCGACATTTAGCCATGAATTCTGACAAAAGGTTTGTGAGGTGAACCTCTAAACCCACACGACAAGCAAGCAATATCAGACTCATTTATACGACATCTTAAATAGCACGTATAATGACAATTAGGTACATCCTTAGATAGGTACTTTATTTTTCTTATCCATTATAAAAAAAGCTCGACATAGGTAAGGTAACATTTTAATCTATCGTAACCGGTTACATTACATTTACACACAATTGAAAAGGGAGCATTATTATGATGTCAGCGGAAGAAGCAGCAGAAAGGCCCGAAGATTGACGCGGATCCCTGGGTTGCCAGAGTAATCATAAATAAAATTATAATACCTTGTTGAGGTTATTTGCCTGTTCTTCCCAACATTCGAGCTTGAACCACAGAAGAAAATAATAGTACTATTCATACGTCATCCTTCAGTTCTTCTCTTGACTCCCGGTTGACGGCAGTGTTTCTTGAACTTTAAAGTAACGTGCCTGCCTACGAAATGATACGCAAGCTGTTTTATAATTTCAGTCAAAGGACCTTTACTGCTTTTAAGTTAGAGCGTAAATGTGAGCTAATAAAGTGATTAGGTTGTTCATAAAAGTTACCAAGAAAAATTCTATTCAACTGAGAAAACTATGTCAAGAAAAGCAAGAAAAAGTCGTTGACAATCATCTTCTTTAATCTTTGATGCAACGGCACCATATAAATAGCAATAAATGTAAGTTCATCACAATAATAATTTGTAAAATTTTGCCCATTTCCAACAATCTGGCAACGGATCGCACGCGTGACGTGACACGCCCTTATTCGAATGTGGGGAATAAAGTCATGTCATGATATTAAAGAGGGGGTTAGGGGGTGGGGGGGTCGCTTATTTACATAATATTGTGAGTAGAGATCCCTGCGCTAGTCAAACATTTAAATATCACCCAACTTGTATCTCTTTAAGTGGAGGTTTGCTTTCAAAAAAACGTATGACCTGAATATCCTTTCTGTGAAATTTAACTGGTTTATTCATCGTTAACAACTCATATATTTCCCCACCGAGGGGCTAGAACCTACCCTGAAATCAGGTTGAATAGGCCTTAGTCGACCACGCTGGCCCAGTGCGGGTTGGTCAACTTCACACACAACCTTTGAATTACTTCGCAAGTGTGTGCAGGTTTCCTCACGATGTTTTCCTTCACCGTAAGAGCGTCGAATAAACGTACATATGAATTCGAAAATCGAAAACACATTGGTACATACCGAGGTTTGAACCCGCGAACTTCTAAATGGAAGTCAACGTCCCTATCCACTATAGCCACTTGGCCGCCGACGGTTCTGGTTTATTATCCGCAACATAACATAGGTGAAATCTCAAAAATATTTTTCAACTTTTCATAATATTAAACATCACTCACGTGACCGTGGTAACTACCCCCGTGGTCGTGTGGTCAAAAGCTCGTCTGACGTTACGGAGGTTCCGGGTTCGATTGCCGTTGGGCATCCGTCGAACAAATATTCACTTTGTGAGACTTTCCCCAGTTTGGTTAGGACATTGCTCTTTTTCGTCGGGAGTTAAAAAATCTGTCATTTTATTATTTATTTATGTATTCTATATTATAACCAGCTTATAACATAATGATATGACAGACAATATTTTTTGTGGTTACCCGAAAGCGCTCATAAAATAAAAGATCCCAATTTTCCGCTAGAGCCGCGTCACGTTACGCTACAATTTACAAATGCCTAGTACCTACCATTCGATGTACGATGCGTAGTCGATATGACAAAAATTTGAAAACACCCTCCTTTGAGACTAACTAACTAAGCAATGGACATAAAATGTTCTGTAAATTGTAGCTTCGTTTAATAACTCTCTGAGCTTAACATACATGACGTCACAAACAAAACCTTTTACTAATAATAATAATTCATCATTATTCTGGAAAAAAACCGGTTTAGCGTAATCTCGAATTAGCATTTTACAATGTTTTGTTGAGAGTAATTTGGTGGCGGCCGTAAGCTTGTTTTACGTCAATTAGGCTAGTAAACAAAGGTTTTGTACAAACGGACCACTTTTGAACGGCATTCTGGCTGCAAACTACAAGATTTTCAATACTTTTTGCTTTGTTTATTTGAAAAGTTTGAGTGTTGGTTCTGTGAATCCTATCATGACTTACGCCAGCGTAGTCTTTGCGCACTCTGCGCCCACGCATATCCATAAGCTTCAAGTTATCCAAAACCGGTTCCTCCGCCGGGCTACTGGTTGTCCTTGGTTCGTTCGTAACATCGACCTTCACGTCGATACCGAACTCCTCTCCATTAGTGGCTTCATGAAGGAAGCATCCAAACGCTACTTTGATGAAGGCCCTTCCCATCCCAATCCGTATGTTGTCAAGTGTACGGGCTATTTCCCGCACCCCACTACGCGGTTCCGCCGCCGTCCCAAACATATCCTTTCCGAACGTGACGACGAAATCACTGATGCAGTTAAAGCAGTCAAAGAATTTAGATTACACCTTACAGAATGCCCTTCTGGTAGTGAATACCCTTCAGGTAACAATTACCCTTCAGGTAACAACGCCCGCACCCGCCGGCGGGGGCGCGGCCAGAACCAAAATCAAAATTGAAAATCAGAGACGGAGCCCCTCAGGCGTCGTCTCCTTCACGATATTTTTCAATATCAACGCGCTAGGCCGTGGTCCGAGGCTCCCTCGAGCCGCCCCTAGACGCGTTGGTATATGACTTTTTTTGGGGTAGAGTCTTCCACTCCCCCGCAAGTCCGGTGAAGCTTGATTTGTCGTACCTTTTCGACACAAGCATAGGTCAATTCAAAAAAAAAAAAAAAAAAAAAAAGGTTCTGTGAAAAAAACATTACAGATTTCATTTAATATTTATTTTATTTACATCTGCTTCCTACTCGTGTCTCTGTTTTGACATACATTTATTACTTATACTCGTAATATATTAAGCATTGAAACATAAGCTCAAAAACATCGTTAGTTAAGGTCTTAGGGTATCTGAACCACCCTCAACAATCCGTGCAGCACGTAGTAATATCGTAGCACGTTTTTTGTAGCTGGTAGCAAATTCGTAGCACTCTTTCGTAGCTCGTAGCAATTTCATAGCACTTTTTTGTAGCTCGTAGCAAGTTCGTATCACTTTTTTGTATACCGTAGCAAGTACTTAGCACTTTTTTTAGCTCGTAGTAATTTCGTAGCACTTTTTGTAGCTCATAGCAAGTTTGTAGCACTTTTTTTGTAGCTCATAACTATTTCGTAGCAAGTTCATAGCACTTTTTTGTAGCTCGTAGTAATTTCGTAGCACTTTTTTGTAGCTCGTTGCAAATCCGTAGCACTTTTTGTAGCTTGTAGCAAGTTATATAGTAGCACTTTAATTCGACCCATTTCCAAATCGACAGGTTTTTGATTCAGATATTACCGATTTTGACAGTATTTTATTGTAATGTAGCTAAAAATCAATGAAAGTAATATTTATTTGTTACGACTGAACCTAGACTTATTCGCTTACTGCTTACCTGCAGCTACAGTTCGAAATAGGTATATAAGTTTGTCTGTCGTTGTGGAATAACGACATATTTAGGAATATTCTTGCTGGAAATAATGCATCCTACATAATACAACACCTTAATTCCCCGGAAAAGTAAGATAATTTGATATCATATTGAAAAAACTAAATTAATGTTTTCAAATGTGTTTTTTGATTGGTTTCATTTCGGAAATATCAAGGTAACAATTAATTAATATAACCTTGGTTACAGATCCGTGTTAGTTAAAAAAAAATCACCATCAACGATAAAGCTTGACCAGAGAAATAAAAAACCTGCTTAGGGGGCGCCACGTGTATATGTAATGTTTGTGTTTATGGCATCATTTTCCCTTATAAAATTAGTTCCCTTGTAATTCCGCAATATGGTGAAGTTTCTTATTTCTCTGGTCGGGCTTTACAATACTCATCGTTATCACCAATTGGTTGACAAAAACCGAACATGTATTGCTATCACTAAATCGCCTTAATTTCCAAGTTGTTATATTCAGTCTAGAAGCGTAGCAATTTTAGGTCAGTGTCCCCAGAGGTCGGGAGGTCTAAAAGGGGGGTAAAGTGCCCCATATGTGGACATTATGTTAATCAAATTAGTTTGAAATGGGCAGCTGAAAAACAGTTCGTTAGGAGCGGACGCCCGCTTTGTTCCGACTAATTATACTATTTCTATTGGCTTTATTTGACGCAGCGTCAGATAATTTGTTTGTTCCTTTTCTTTTTTATTGTGAAAGGTAATTTAGTTTTGCTTTACGGTTATTTCGCATTGTATGTACCTATTGAGAGTGTTTTAAAATAAAAGATAGAAGCACGAGTGTAAAATAAGTTTAGATTGGAATAGCTTTAATATTCTAATTTCTTTTTTTTTACCAGACTGTTAAAAAAAATACTAGAGTTAGATAAGCATTTAAATGTAATTTAAATAACGTAGATTTTGTAAATTATGTAGTTAGATTAATTTGATAAATCATGGAAACAACATTTTAAATGACTTTCAACGACCTCTGTTCAATTTACTGTGCACTATTGACATCCACCATTATCCGCGAGAAGTTTGTCGTTCAAAACACAAAACAACTTCTTGACAGAGCATCTTCATTTATTGACCACTAGATGGCGTTGCAAGTATTTTAGAACGCGGTATAAAAAATGTTCATAATGTAATAGAAAAGGACCATCTTCTTAGCTTGATATAGTGTGGACTTGGACTTGGACTTTGTCGAAATAACGATTCCGCCAGCGCCACGCAACGGCGTGAATGCGACTGAATAATTTTTGAAATCTGTCACTCGACAGATAATTTCCTGTGATTATTATTTGCCCAGCAGTGGACGTCTTCCGGCTGAGATGATGATGATGATTATTTGATCCCATTAGGTATAAGATATTATTATAAAACTACTTTTATAGTATGTTTCCTGTTTCCTACTTACAATTTCTATCATTTATCTATCCGTTGTATAATTGACTATTATTATGAGCAAACTGTCGTAACACGAATAAGGAAATTGACGTAGGGCACTGAATAGCCACAAAGCAATCCAGAGACAATTTACTAGCACACAATTTTGTACCTACTATGAACATCCACCATTATGCTGATATACAAAGTACAAGAACAACTACTTTACAGAGCATCTTCATTTGACCACTAGATGGCGCTACAAGTATTTTAAAATGCGGTATAGGTAGTGTTTTTGTTGTAGTATATAAGGACGATTTAACTTGCATTGACGCGTGAAAATTAAAAATGTTTTATTCGAAGTAAGATTTTACAAATCACTTTTCGACGTCGAGGCGTATAACGTCTGAACAAATTTTTGAAATCTGTCACATGACAGATAATTTCCTCTGTCGGGATATAATTATATAGGTAGGTAATTATTTTTCTCTTTGAATTACCGTTAAACACCCTTGCTCTGATTAATTATTATTAGATATTACATGTGGCTCGGTTTAAGATAATCTTTTTTATTTAATTTTAGATGATTTCGTCTTGTCTAATTTTATTTTAAACTAGCTGTCCGCCCGCGGCTATACGCCCGCGTTGTTTTTTTTTTTTATTTTTAAATTTTTTTTCTTACCTTTTAAACCTTCCCTGGACTTTCATGAATATTTCAAGACCAAAATTAGCCAAATCGGTTCAGCCGTTCTCGAGTTTTAGCGAGACTAACGAACAGCAATCCATTTTTATATATAAGATTTATAAATTCTAGCTTGCCAAAAAAATTCACGTGAATCCGTTGGGTAATACAACAGCGTCAGCAGTAGATCTAGCTAGCTGGCAAGCCCTCGACTCACAAACCCCAAAGTGTGTGACCCAACCAATTCTATATTATAAATAACAAACATGCTCAAAATTTTTCAGTTGGCGTCATCCCAGAATCACCGTAATGGAATTTCCCGAATTCAACTATACATCTAATCGCTAGTATAGTACATTTTGTTATATTTTGTCGGACTTTGTTCAGCAGTCGCCTAGTCGTTCAAAAGTTATAAGGGCGAGTTACTGTCTAGGCTGGGGTGACGTCAGCCCAGCATCACCATTCTTAAAACTGCAAAACTACAGCACCTAGCTTAGATCTATGGGGTGTTTGCCGACTTTTCATTATTTTTGATCCAGTGAGAGAATCTTAGTTTCGACCTTTTCGGGGTTCCGTACTCAAGAAAAAATGGAACTCTTATTTATAGGATCACTACTAGTGTTTCAGCCCGTCCGTCCATCCATCCGCCAGTTATCTAGTTTATCTATAGCAAGTAAAGTGAGACACGATGAATGAAACGACGTTTGTAAAAGATAGATTTAGGTTTATTTTAAAATTCATACAAAGTAACACATTAGATTTTGTTAACACTGAAGAACACAGAGTCGTCTTTAATTCAATAACATTTGTTTGTCCCTTTCGCCTTTGACAAAGAAAAATAGAATAAAAAAAAAATGGTGAGCCGTCACGGGACGCCAGCTGGCAGGTGTGAAACATCGATAGTAAAGTTAGTTTGTGATTACTTCAAGTGGTTTTACAGGTGTCTGCTAGATGGCGTAGTACAAGATGCATTAAATACGAAAATACACTTTATTAGTAAATAAATATAGCGTGGCGACCGATGACGACGCCCGGGCGCCCGTTCGCCACGAGAGTTCAGTGGTCGACAAGTTGAATCATTTAATTATTTTTTTCATTAGGACATCAATATTAAATTTTATTTCTGTAGTTTCAAGTAAAAGTATTTGTAATTTATACAAGAATTAAATATTTATTGTTTTGTCCATTTTTTTTTCATTCAATACGCGAAAAGGACAGTGCATGTACATTTATTTTTCAAAACATACTTCGGTACAGTTGCCAGCACATGCAGCTGGACACTTAGACCTTGAGAACGCCTAATTTTGTAGCGATTGGGGTGAATTGCGTATTACGAATGTCCAGCCGTATTTACTGACTTCTGTACATTCACGGGTATATAATATATTTAGGTGAAAATGACGACTGCTCCAGTGAACACTTCCCCTGAAGCACGACCGCTGTGACATACTATATATCCCTTTCAGAGCTGTCAAAATAAAGTCCGACAAGAGAAATAAAAAATCTCGCCAATCTCGCCATATTGCGAAATTTTAATGGAACTAATTTTATAAGCGAAATTATTGCTATAGTCGTAAAAATATACACGAGGCGCCCCCCGAGCAGGTTTTTTTATTTCTTTGGTCAGACTTTACCATGATAGATAAGCCACGTCAATTATATCCCGGTTTGCCACCAATGGCGCAGTTAAGCCCCCTAGCATGACCGTTCACACATGACAGACATAATTTTGTCGTGCGTATACTGTTATCATTATCATATTGGAGGAAGTTTCAATATGGCAGGTTTCTCATGATATTTCGACAGCTTGGTAAGGAATATATTTTTTCACAGTGGTATACTACGCAGATATTCACCGAAGCAATCGCAGTGAAAGTTTATCTTATTCGTAATGATAAAAAATTTAAAGCACCAATTTGTTTTTAAAACAACATTCAACAATCTAAACAATTTCTAACGTTTTTGATCAGTTTTGTTAACCAATGGAGACAAAAATTGAAATCAATCTTTTTCCATTCCAACTATAAAGCCAAGTATAAAAGGAATAATTATTCCTATATTGATGTTATAGGAATAAACTATGACGAACTTAAAACTAAAGTCAATACTAAACAAATAAGACTAGGAACTATATAAAACAATAGGTACTTAAATAACGTAATTACAATTAACATTTTCCAATCACAGATTTCATAAATATTTCATTTTTGTTAATCAGATTAACTATATACTCAGTTATATATAAAGATACGAATATTAAGTAATAAAAAACTAAAAAAATATAAATAAAACATGACTTGAAGGCAGATAACACAACACTTCCTAGAAAATAAGATGCATGAAATAAAATTTAACTAAAAACTCCCCGTCAGTGACTGAAAAATATATTTTTTTTTATTCTGTAATAAGTTTTTCATTAATGAATGAATGAATGAAATAAAAAGTTATATCATTCATTCATGAATGACAACTCTGGTTTCTTACATCTACGAGAATGGTTTTGTGTCTTTTTGCTAACACACTACATTGAAAATAATATAAAATATTTTATACATATATACATCATACATAGTGTGTATAAAATATTCGTAGCACACATACATTACAATACAAATATATAAGACATAAGAGAGCTCTCAAAACATTATTGTGACTTAATGGTTTTATTTTATTTTAACAAAAAAAAGATCGTGACTAAGTCTGATCAGACTTATTTTAGATTTATTTCTCGATCGTGCTATCTCTTTTTAACTTACAAGAAATATACACAAAGACGCTATTATCCCTAAAAGGGTGAGCAGAATAACCATACAAATGTGTAATATTTTATCGAATCACAGATTAACGAACTAACGATTATAAACTTTATTGTCCCAAGACATTTTAAATTAGGGTTTTTTTTTTTATTATATATAATATTAAAAATACTAATTCTGGTTTTTCAACTGCTCCTTTCAATAAGCTTTTATTAGCTTCACTTATATAATGTATTTTAAAAAGTTCATATGAAATGGGATACGTTATATTGTGAATGAATGAATAAAATGTATAACATCTGTTAATTCACTCACGCACATCTAGTTTAAAAATAATAGAAAAAAAACGGATTCTATAGGTAATCTTTTTTAACAATAATACATTTTTGTTCCAGACATAAACAAACACCGTTTGATTGATTTTTATTTTGAAATAGACCAGATACAGGATGCAAGTTTTCCTTGGAAGTCTACTATGTACATAATATACAACATTTTTTTTTTTATTTTAGCAAAACTTTAGAAATATATTAAGGATTCTTTAACTAACAGCATTACTATTATACTTTGTATTACTAGTATCTGTGATAGGCTGAAAAATGTTTCGTTTATTGTATTTTTTTTCCTATTCAAATTGGATAATTTACATTAATTCTTAACTTAGGTACCTATTATTCTTGAGTAAGGTTTAGTTTTCAAAAATATCTTTATTTAGAACATAACATGCTCAACAAGTTTGTCCTAAAACAAAGATGATGCATGCTATAGTAAGAGATTGGTATATTCCTCATTTCATTTACAGCCAATGTGGGATTGTCTAATAGCTAAATCAAAAGAAAGTTAACAAAATGGCCCAACAGATTTCGCTACTAATTAATGAAGTAACAAAAAGAAGAAAAGAAAAGGATAGAAAAGAAAGGAAGAGGAAAGAAAAGAAAAGAAAAGAAAAGAAAAGAAAAGAAAAGGAAAGGAAAGGAAAGGAAAGGAAAGGAAAGGAAAGAAAAGAAAAGAAAAGAAAAGAAAAAGACACTGGCTAAGTTTCTTTTTTACTTCGCGAGCTTCGGAATGACAAAAAATCTCACATAAGAACACTGCTACAGCCAACCAATCATTGTGGAGATCCTTGGGAGAAGCCTTCGTCCAGCAGTGGACGTCTACAGGCTGAGATGATGATGAAAGCCTGACCAGATAAACAAAAAACCTGCTCTGAAGTCGCCACATGTTTTTAAAGTATTTCTAGCAAAAATCGTAATTATAACATTATTTCCATTGAATTTCCGCCATTTAGCGAAGATTTTTATTTTTCTAGTCGGGCTTATACGTATAAGTTCTAGAGAAGACACCTAGAGCACAGAAGAAAATAATAGTACTAACCCGTACAGAAAGGACACTCATCCCCCCGCGCCAAAATGAGTCCCCGCCCGATATAGCGCCCCACGCCCCGCACCCCGCAGGCACCGCGGGACTCCGCCGGTGGTGTTCGGGGGTGTTTTACATAGCGCCTAGCGCCATTGACTTGTAGCGGATATTCAGTTTACTAAAGGTTGTCAAAATGCGTTTTCTGTATGGAGTGACCGCCCAGTGCCTAGAGTACACTCTGTGCGCCACCGGGGCGCCTGGCGCCAGCGGGGGGCGGGCGGAGTGAAGAGAAACATTAGACAAACGACATGAGCGAAAATCATTGACTGATCGGTAGACCCCAACTCATATTACTATGAGTGAGGTTCGCTGCACAGAACATTTAAAAGAGGTTAGAATGGCGACAATGCGCCGTTCGTATGAAATCCGGTGTCGCCGATTCCACCCCACCTTTCACCTCCACTACATCTGTACTTAAATAAAGATGAAGTTTACGCACGCATTTGCAATTTCAAATCTAGCCAATCATAGCGCCGCTCAATCACGCGATTTCAAATGGAACGAATCATACGCATGCACGCATACCGATGTACTTTTTTATAGCTATGAGTTAAACAGCGCGATCGCGTCTTTGCGTGGAGATGTGAGCGTTTGCTCACAGCGCCTTTCTAACCTCTTAAATGTTCTGTGGTTCGCTGTGTCGTTTCTATGTACGGTTCAAATTATACCTAGTAGTTCCATAGGCTTTACAATGTATTTTCATGGGCGATTTCTATCAATCCCAGTCATTTCGAGGCTGTCGTCGGAGTCGTAGTCCGATGGCGGCTTTTGTTCGACGGGTTCCTGTTCCTGTTCGGTTCTCTGCGACAGCTCTATGATCCTCTCGAGTTTGAGTTGTATGTCTCCCAGTAGCGCCCTCTCCGTGGGCTGGGAGGCCCAACACGACTCCATAATCTCCCAACATTCGTCTGTGAAGTGGGGGAGGCGTTCTGGACGTAAACCTGATATAACAGAAATAATTGATTGAATATTAGGGAGACGAATTAAAACCAGAGGATACGTCGTGTTGTAAGGTGATGATGGTTATATTGAGAATGCTCTCGAGTTTAGAATTTACAGAAAATAAATCTATATTTTTTATAAGATTTAAGTACGGCGCCGTCTATTTGCAGATCACCCGAACTAACTAGCTATATAGGGTACGAAAGCGAATTATCTGATATGGATTTAACACTTATGTAAGTAGTAGGAGTTCGGATGAGTTAAGACAGATGTCACTGTGTTTAACATTGATTAATAGGTCTTGGATAACAGAATGGAATGGCAGACTTCTCCGGCAAGAGCACGGCTTGGGCAAAAGTGGTGAGAGAGATCGTTTAAGAGCGGCGGTGGCCCAGTGGCTAGGGCTGTTGACTTCCATTCGGAAGTACGCTGGTTCAAGCCTCGGCTCGTACAGTCTAATGCAAAGAACACGGACTCCTCTGTCGTAAACGGAGACTACACGGGGGGTCCGTTTTCCTTGCAGGAGACCATAACAATGTGTTTACGATTTTCGAATTAATATGCACGTTTATTCGACGCTCTTACGGTGAAGTAAAGCTATCCATCATTTCAACCTGCAGACTTCCACTGCTGGACAAGAGCTAATACCAAAGTTCTTCACAGCGACCAGTGCTACGCTGCCCGTATCCGATCTCTGAATTTCTTAGCAGGTGTATTCAAGGTTCATCATGATGTTTTTCTTCATTCTTCACCAACATTAAGTACACCTTAAGCTAGAGTTTGGCAAATAAAAGTAGACAATCGATGAAATTGGAAAACATTGTACTGGCAACAAAGTTACATAGAAAAAAAAGTATCAAAGAAGAAGGTAAATCCATAGAATCGGGGTTGCCACGGTGATTTTGTTTTATTTGTCGCTTTTTTTAATTGTCTACTTTCATTTGCCAAACTCTACTCGACTTGAAAAATCAACGATACGAGTAGTAAAATACTCTGGACGGATTTGAACCCGCGACCTTGAGTTTCACCGACTCACCTCTTTTCACCTTGCTCCACAGCTGTTCCTTGTTCTGGAACATTTCGAAGGCGGACGGTAACTTTATATTCCCGGCACACACGTACCTGCAAAACAAGCGTTTTTAAGTTAAAACACCGTTATCAGTTCATATACTCAAAACCCTATGCCCTTCCCTCTCGGATTCGCGCCTACTTTGGACAAGGGTGAATAGTTCTCATCCAATCGTGCTGGCATCGAGTGATACGGTTGATTTCGAATACTATTCACTGACCGTTTATTCGACGCTCTTACGGTGAAGGAAACCATTGTGAGGAAACCTGCACACACCTGCGAAGAAATTCAAAGGTTGTGTGATTGGGACCAACCCGCACTGTGCCAGCGTGATCGACTAAGGTTTACTCACCCTAATCAGGCCTCCGTCACTCCATGTACTTGCGCGCTATAACTTCCTACCGCCCGGCCGAGCGGTCTCGGGCCGCGTGCGGACCAATTCCCCATTCCCTAAACGTGTTAGTAGAGTAGCGCAATACGCGAGAGAGAGAGAGATGCAGCAACTACTTCTGCACGCCTAGCGCCATGAATTGAACTTTATTATAACGGATTGTTGCAATTTATATGAATTATGTCGCCTAGTGCAGCTTCTGTAGGGACTACTATTTGGTATTCTGTGCCCTAATCCAGGGTAGGCTCGAGCCCCTCGGTGGGGACATATGTGGGCTGCTAACGACGTAGGTACTAGGAGTACAGGACTCACCAGAAGAGAATCCCAAACGCATACACATCAACAGAAGCATCATATTCTCCAGCCAGTAATTCCGGCGCCATGTGAACTGGAGTGCCGACCACTGAGCCAGATATCAGCGCCTCGGCAGCGCAAAACCCCAGGTCCGATAGAGACGCGCGGTCGTTACTGTCTAGGAGGACGTTCTTCATCTTGATGTCTCGGTGGACTAGGTTTAGGGAGTGGAGGTAGCGGATACCTGGAAAATAAATAAATAGATCATTTAAAGTCACGGTCAGATAAGCTTGGGCTTTACTGTGACGTGATAAAGAGTTGGGCATCTTGTAGACTCCAGGGCATCATCACCGTCATTGTCATTGAAGTAACAGAATACCAATTTTTAGATCGATCAGATTTATAGAAATAACTTAGTAGGCCTACTATGTAAGTAGCGACAGGCTCGAGAAGCTGTCAAACGCGACATAGTGACATTAGAGCCATAGTAGTTCTGTCAATATGTCGCGTTTGACAGCTTCTCAAGCCTGTCGCTACTTACATAGTAGGCCTACAGATCCTTCATCTTTCAGAAAAGAGCTGACTTCATATGACCGAAGATATTTTCTTAAATCTTAGCTATTTATTATTTAACAGACTCCGAGGTAGAGTGGTCAATAGCTTGCCAATATGGAGGTTCCGGGTTCGAATATCACTTTGTGCGACTTTCCCCAGTTTGAACAGGACATTACAGGCTGAATTACCAAACTGTACAAAAAGTAAGATGATTCCATGCTTTCGAAAAAACTTGGTGAAATTACAGAACTATGAAAAGGTATGGAAATTTGGAAAAACGATACAGAGACTTTGAAAAGGAGCGCATCCAGGGTTTCGGCACCTGGTAAAGCAGTTGGTCTTTACTACCTACACGGTTATAGTCGTTATGGGAGTCATGCGTTGTGCCTTAGACGGCTCAGTAATGCCTACACCAGTAGGCTTACTACGTAAGAAGCGACAGGCTCAAGAAGCTGTCAAACGCGACATATTGACAGAACTACTATGCTACTACTATGGCTCTAATGCCACTGTGTCACATTTGACAGCTTTTCGAGCTTGTGGCTGATACATAGTAAGCCTACAGGGCATAAACAATAGGTTAACCTCGAAATCCACACGAAGCAAGCAAGTAAGCAAGCATGGTGTTATTCTGCGGCCGTACCTTCAACGATATCCGCACTAATTCTCATCCGCTGTGTGAAACTCAAGCCGGCTCTGACGGCTGCATGCAAGTCTCGCACCTATAACAAAACATTACAAATGTCAAGATGGTTAACACATTGGGTTTTGCAACAAAAAAATTCAACACACTTTGAACGCTTGTCTAAAATACTCGTAAGAAACTTCCTTGCTCAACGCATGTTTAACTTTTTTGTGGTAACACGATTCATGTTTAACAAACAGGAGCTAACAAATGCTTTTGCACTTGGAATTTTTGAAGACTGAAATTTGGTAGATACAAGGCTTAAGTGGCTCAACAAATGGTATCAAACCAACTAGTCTACAACGAGGATCGCAAATTAGTTTTTTTTTTTCTTGAGGGTTTTGAGTTATCGGCTGATCTCATTTGCCCTAATTATCAAAATTATTTGCCCCCAAAGGCTTCATCATTAACAGCTCATATCTGAAATCTGGGTGAAGTGACTGGGTTAGTCGACCACGCTAGCTCAGTGCAGGTTGGTCAACTGCACTCAACCCTTGAATTACTTCGCAGGTGTGTTCAGGTTTCCTCACGACGTTTTCCTTCACCGTATATGCGTCGAATAAACGTACATATTGGTACATAAAACAAATTGGTACGTGCCGAGGTTCGAATCCGCGAACTTCCTAATGGAAGTCAAAGGCCCTAGCCACTTGATTACTGTCGCTCTGTAAGAATTATGATGTAGGTATTTATTAGGTCGCGTTTGACCAATTAGTGCAGGTGCGAGGAGGTGAATGTTCATTCTGTACGATACGTTATTACACTTCTGTGCTACTGGTCACATTATCTCTTGATCTAAAGCCCGAACAGAGAAATAAAAATCCTCACCATATTGCGGAATTTCAATGGAACTAATTTTACTATGGAAATAGTTGTCATAAACATAAAAATATACACGAGGCGCCCCTAGACAAGGTTTTTTAATTCTCTGGTCAGGGTTTACCCTGGATGGTGTGTGATCCCCTCACCTTCCTCTCGGAGACCAGCAGCACGCTGGGGCCGGCGCTGCTGTGGCGCTGCACTATGGACCCGTGCAGCCGCACTATGCGAGGGTGCACTGGGATACTCCTGGACAAACCACACTAATCATACTAACATATAAAGAGGAAAAAAATGTATTTTTTGTGTGTGTATGTTTGTAACGAATAAACTCAAAAACTACTGAACCGATTTCAAAAATTCTTTCACCATTAAAAAGCTACATTCACCCTGAGTAACATAGGCTACCTTTTACCGCGGGAAAATACATGACAAATTACAAATTCAATTAGTAGAATTGAGAAAAAAAAAATGTTATGCCCGTTGTCTTCCACGAGAATAACCCAAAATTATGTCAGAAATGTTAGCAGCATCTATAGCTGACTGAACTAAGTGATGTTAATATTCTTAATTTAAAAATAAATACTTGGACTTTGACTTTGAGCTCAGTGCTAAAACCCACATTGCGGATTAATGAAGTTATAGGTTGGAATCTCGGTATGGCAATTGTCGAAAAAAGTCAGAGGCTTCGGCCGGCTCAATAATTTCTGAAACCAGGGTTTGTTAGATTAACCTCGAAACCCACTCGATATCCTTTATTTTTTTTTTATTAGTAAAATAATTCTATGGCTAGATCGAGGAAAACAAAGACGATTTCGCGCCTCGGAAACACAGAAACGTAGTAATGTCTCTCTTTTTGTTACATTTTAGTGTGGAATTAGTGTTTGGTAAGTGACCTGGTGTAGAAGAACTCCATGGCGAGTTCGTGGTAGTGTCTCTCGTCGGCCGGCATCACCGACTTGACCGCCGTGGGCGCGCGCCCCGCCCAGCTGCCCCGCACCGCGTACACCACCCCGTACTGGCCGCGGCCTGACAACAACCATGCTTACTAGTGGAACAAAACACAAGACACTGCCACACACAGAACATTTAAGAGGTTAGAATGGCGATAATGCGCCTTCCGTATGAAATCCGGTGTCGCCGATTCCACCCCACCTTTCACCTCCACTACATCTGTACTTCAATAAAGATGAAGTTTACGCACATACATATTTGCAATTTCAAATCTAGCCAATCATAGCGCCGCTCAATCACGCGATTTCAAATGGAAACGAATCATACGCATGCACGCATACCGATGTACATTTTTATAGCTATGTGTGAGTTAGACAGCGCGATCGCGTCTTTGCGTGGAGTATGAGAGTTTGCTCATAGTCTTGGCGCGCCGGCCCCGCCCACAGCGCCGCCCTAACCTCTTTTAAATTTTCTGTGCTGCCACATAAAGCCTGACCAAAGAAATAAGAAACCTCGCCATATTGCGGAATTTCAATGGAACTAATTTTATAATGGAAAATGTTGCCATTTTCGTAAAAGTATGCACGTGGCGCCCCCAGAGTAGGTTTCTTATTTCTTTGGCCAGGCTTTACATATGACACTGGCACAAACATACCTAGTGGTATAACCCAAAAAAAAGTACAGGAAACTGTGAGTGATTTTATCTAAGATCAAAGAAAATAGCGGAATTTTATGACAACTAAAAAAGAAACGCGGCCTATATTAGTATTTGTGGTAATTTTATTAATCAGTACCTACATGTATTTTCTACATTTTTAAATTCGAGTTTTAGAAAATCCCTCATTGTCTTCAATAACTTATAATGACGCATATACGGTAGAATAACACATTATTAAGGGGCACTAAATTCCTCGATAACTAACAGATCTGTTTACAAAATTTCACTAAAATTAAACAAAAATGCAACCTGTACAGCAGAATAGACAGACAGACCACAGGCAAAGAACATTTTTGGCCAAGCACAGCGAACATATTGTTCCGTGCTTGCTCGGTCTATCACAATATATAAGCACATTGTTCAACTCCAAAAAAACATTTATTTTCCAAGTTCTTCTCTGATAAAGAAACATTTGATAGCAGCCCAAAGAAAATTTAAAAGAGAAGTTGGTCAGGAATAGTGGGTACAAAGATACATACCTATTTCCCTCCCCAGTTCCGGCGTCCCGTACATTAGCAGGTCACACATGGAAGTACTTTCGAGACATATCCGCGCGAAAGATGGGGCGTATCTGTGAAAATTATTCCTATTAGCTTCGTAAATTATGAAGGCAAACATATACTGATAGCTAGAAGACTTTTCTTTATTGACCAAAGCTTATTTCGCAAACTCCACGAATCAAGTTTCACCGAACTTGGGGGGGAGGGAAAGGCTTTTAGAGCCTCTATCTATCACTTTCTCCCCCAAGTCCCAAACTGATTTTAAACCATGTATACGTCAAAAAAAATGAATCCAATTTATCATTTAATAATAAAGCGGGTTTACTGCGTCGTGTTTTCGTTTTCTCAAACGTTTTTACAGGCGTGGTCAGCCCAATAACGTCTTCCAGCGCGCGGCCGCCATTCAAGAATCTTTTTGCCCCAACCATCGTCGGTTCTACGCACAATATGCCCAGCCCACTGCCACTTAAGGTTATCGATTTTTCGGGCTATGTCGGTGACTTTGGTATGCCTGCGAATCTTCATTCTTGATACCATCACGTAGGGAAACTCCGAGCATAGCCCTCTACATTTTTCTTTGAGTGACTTTGAGCCTTCTTATGAGGCCCATTGTCTCGGATCCGTAAGTCATCACTGGCAACACACATTGGTCAAAGATCTAGCATGAGACACTGCGGTATTTGAGACGAAAAGACGTTGAATTTTTAGCAAATACATTCTTAGAATGATAATTTCGGTAATTTGGGATCTTACTTCTTCCTAATGGCGAGTTTGACGTCCTCAGTGTGATGCAGCCGGCTCGCCAGAGCCGCCTCCAGTGACGCCAGCGCGGACTGGTACCGCTCGTGAGCACAGGACAGACGCTCTAAGATCTGCAAATGCAAACATTTACCCTCTTAGCTGCGGGAGGTCTTTGTCCAGCAATGAACGTCTTCCGGTTGATGATGTTAGCTTCGATAGCAGATTATGAGGATGAAGAATAAATGAGAAAGCTGGTTACTAAAAAGAAAATGTACTCTTTTGTGCGTTTTAAGACTAAAATGTACGTTGCGCAGTACGGCCAAATGCCAAGAATGTGTAGTTGTGGAATGGCGGCTGCGGCTGCTATCGCGTCCCACTTCCCCGCACCCCTCAGATGCGGACAGGCCGCAACAGCCCAGCCCAGTATTCATATAGTCTGGCAAAAAAACGAAACTAATCTTACTTCTCAGAAATATCTGTAAGTTAGAGCGTGAAAGCATGATATAAAATGCAACGCCGTAATGGAAGTGGCGCCCCTATTAATTTCACAACTTTTTGCCAGACTGTACGTTGCTTAAATAAAACTATATTTAGTCTCTGTCCGACTTTTTTTTTTAAGAGTTATTTCCGCGATTAAATTTAATCTACCGATATTTCCGATCACGGTAGAACTGGCTAATCAGTAAAATCACATGAAAGTAATAGTAATGTTCCATGTCACTCGCCTGTGTGGATATGACGCGCGCCAGCCGGCCGGGAGTGAGCGAGTGCGCGGTGTGAGCGGCCACGCGCCGCCGCCATATTGGATGCAGCACGCAGCACGCCTCTTCCGACGGACCGTTCACTATGCGCAACCTGCAAATTTTAGATACGAATATACCTACCAAATTTAAAAACTTCTCCTCCTTCTTCTCCTCTTCTTCTTCTTCTTCTTCTTCTTCGTGTTCTTCTTTTTTCTTTTCTTTTGTTTTTATTTATGTATTTCTTTTAAAATGTTCATTTAATATTAATTTAATTGTTTGACATACAGAGCTATAAATTTTTAGTTAGCAATAAATATTTGCACGCTTGTATGCAGGCTGAATACATTGTTTGGACATTATGATCTTTTGTACTGTATTCTTGCAAATAAAGATAATTTGAATTTGAATAGAAATCAAAAACACAAACACATTCACTTAGGCACACACACTCGGACACATACACACATACAACACTCGCGCGCGACTATACTTATTTTAGTAACGGCCAACCATGGACAACTTGTAACGATCCAGAGTACTGAGAACGAGGCACAAGGTTGCAGTACGAGCTACTGTTAAAGAGCGCATCACCTTCGTCTTACTTCAGAGTGACATGCTAGTAGCTAGTTACTTGTGGAACACGAACGTTACTTATGGAACATTACAGTTACTTATGGAACATGACACTTACTTGTAGAACATGACAGTTACTTGTAGAACATTACAGTTACTTGTGGAACATGACAGTAACTTGTGAAACGTGAAAGTTACTTGAGGAACATGTCAGTTACTTGTGGAACATGACAGTAACTTGTGGAACATGACAGTAACTTGTGAAACGTGAAAGTAACTTGTGGAACATGACAGTTACTTGTGGAACATGACAGTTACTTGTGGAATATGACAGTTACTTGTGGAACATGACAGTTACTTGTGGAACATGACAGTTACTTATGGAATATGACAGTTACTTGTGGAACATGACAGTTACTTGTGGAATATGACAGTTACTTGTGGAACATGACAGTTACTTGTGGCACATGACAGTTACTTGTGGAATATGACAGTTACTTGTGGAACATGACAGTTACTTGTGGAACATGTCAGTTACTTGTGGAACATGACAGTTACTTGTGAAACGTGAAAGTAACTTGTGGAACGTGACAGTTACTTGAGGAACATGTCAGTTACTTGTGGAACATGACAGTTACTTGAGAAACATGTCAGTTACTTATGGAACATGTCAGTTACTTGTGGAACATGACAGTTACTTGTGAAACGTGAAAGTAACTTGTGGAACATGACAGTTACTTGAGGAACATGTCAGTTACTTGTGGAACATGTCAGTTACTTGTGAAACATGCTAGTTACTTGTGGAACATGATAATTACTTATGAAATATTGTTATTACTTGTGAAACAATCTCCTTATAGAGTACAGCAGCGATCGCAGTACGGAGGACGAGGCGCAAGGTTGGAGGTCCACAGTCCGCATCACAGATATTAATTATAACATCTTATTTATGAGTGAAACATGATAGATACTTGTATAATATGACAGTTACTTGTGAAACATGAAAATTAGTTGTGAAACATAATATTACTCGTGAAACATGATAATTAGTTGTGGAAAATTACAGTTAAATAAATAAAAAATATGTGGGGACATCCCACACAACGTCATCTGACCCCAAACTAGGCAGAGCCTGTACTATATGGGTGTCAGACAGCTGATATACATATATCCGAACACAAGGCAAACAGAAGCACATGTAAAACATGATAATTACTTGTTAATTACTTGTGAAACATGATAGTAACTTGTAGAACATGACAGTTACTTGTGAAACAGTCTCCTTATAGAGTCCAGCAGCGATCGCAGTACGGAGAAGGAGGCGCAAGGCTGCAAGTCCACAGTACGAGCGACTGATATTAGTGAGCGCATCGCTTCAGTGGCCGGCCGCCCACCTAGCTCCGCGCGACACGATGCTTCCAGAGATTCTAAACATCTGGAAATAGTAAACAATATAATAGTAGAAAAGACGTTAAAAACTTGACCACCTATATCTAACTTAACAAAAAAACACCCTTCTAATGGACGCCGTTCGAGCCGAGCGTCAACGACACTGACGCTGCAACACGAAAAATATTAATAGACTCTAAGGTGATGTATTTAAGGTGGACTTTGGAGACATACGACAGTGACGAGGCGTTACCGGTGTGTCGTCGCGATAACTCACTTTTGAGTAAATTCATTCTTAAATCCATAACCATACCTAAGTCCATTATTATTTTTCGGGTCGCAGCGTCAGTGTTACTGACGCTCGATTCGAACGGCTACTTTAAACAGGGTGTTATAAAAGTTATAATGAAATAAAAAGTAGGTAACAATTCATTTCTAGCTGGGTTTTAAAACTTTCGTAGACTGAAAAAGTTTTGTGTAGCTTCTAAACAGAAGGATGTTTTAAATTTGACGTCTGCCTGTCTATCTGTGGCATTGTAGCTGCCGAGCTGTAGAACTGATTTCGAATTTAGTTAATTTGGAAGGTGATTTTACCAGGATTGTTTTTAGCTTTGATTTAAGGAAATGATTTCTGCTATTATTAGATCATCAGCTCTTTTCTTGTTGACTGGCAGGGGTGTTATAAATCTTCGATTTAGTAACGCATTAAGGAACACACGATCCTATAATTCGTTAAGTTGATAATAAAATGTATAGATCATACCTCTGCAAGGTTCCAAAGTAGGTGTCCCGCAGACAATCCACAAAGTTGACTAGTTTCAGACTTATTTTGCGACTTAATTTAGAGAGAACTGAAACAAAATGGGAACACTCGTTAGACCGAACTGAAAAATGAAAACACTGATTTCGGGCTAGGACTCGAATCCAGAATATTAAAAATACGGTAACAGACGATATGTTAAAAGTAAAAGTTAGAAAGTTTACGTGCTTTAAAATAAGTAACGCCGTTGACCCCAACTACTATCTAATGATGTAGCCGTTACATGAGCCATGTCAGAAGCCTTAGGCGGCCCAATAATAGAATAGAATAGAATAAAATTTATTTGCAACACACGATACAAAAAAAATAAAACAAGAATAGGTAGGAAATAGGTTGTAAAGCCCGACCAAAGAAATAAGAAACCTCGCCATATTGCGGAATTTTAATGGAACTAATTTTATAAGATAAATTGTTGCCATAGTCGTAAAAATATACACGTGGCGCCCCCAGAGCAGGTTTCTTATTTTTTTGGTCAGGCTTTAATGCATGGTCAGGGGCAGGGTAAGCCAAACACGCGCTGTGCGATCATATTTCATTCACATAAAGTGTAAAATCCAAAGTGTTGACCCAAGCGTGCCCCCGACCGCACTAACACTGCTCAGAGTGGTCGGTTACAACGCAGTTGCAGAGCGACCGTGATCAGATAAGGAGTGTACACACAAGTAGAGGTTTCTATTTTTCCTTCTGTGTGAAAATGAAAATGAAATGAAAATGAAAAATGTTTTATTCGAAGTAAGATTTTACAAATCACTTTTCGACGTCGAGGGTTTGTTAGGTAGGTTAACCTTTGCACCCGCACTGTAAGCAAGTAAACAAGCAGGGCTACTAACACAAAATAAAAAGTTTCCAGAAAGTCCACTCCCGCCGTCCTTAAAATTAACTACCTAAACTTGGTTGACTCCTTGAAAAACGTGTATCGTCATTTTTGTGTTGTTTAAACAGCCAAATACACTACAACAGTAATAAGAACCCCTATCCATTTTTTTAGCACATCAAACATCAATACTTTATTAATAATCGCGAGAGCGACTTTACGTGGTCCGAGCGGCCTGTAAACGCAATGATCAATGTGTGCGTAAAAATGTAGCGCTTAGTTCCAAGTGGGCCATCTGTCTAGGTGCGCCGCGCGCCGCCGCTAAACGTAATTTGTGTCTAGCGCCACGTGTATATTTTGACGACTATGGCAACAATTTCCCTTATAAAATTAGTTCCATTGAAATTCCGCAATATGGCGAGGTTTCTTATTTCTTTGGTCAGGCTTTAAGCAAGTAAACAATCGAAGCAGGGCTACTAACCAGTGTGTTGCACATCGAGCGAGGCCTTCTTCACCGAGAGGCTGATGGAGTTGGTGCACACGGAGGAGCCGCTGGCCAGGGTGTCCCCCGCGGCGCTCCGCCACCGCGCGCTGGAGAGTGAGAACATCTCCGACTCGTTCTCCACGCATATGTCGTGCACCGATGACGTCAGGGGCTCGCCGGGCTCCGACACCAACTGGAATTCAAAAGGTAATTACACTACAATACCACTGGGCGGTCACTCCATACAGAAAACGCGTTTTGACAAGCTACTTCGTTTTGAATAACAACTGAATATCAACTACAAGTCAATGGCGCTAGGCGCTATGTAAAACACCTCCAAACACCTCCGAACACCCCTGGTAGAGTCCCGCGGCGCCTGCGGGGTGCGGGGCGTGGGGCGCTATATAATAATAATAATAATAATAATAATAATAAATTTTATTTAAATAATATTACATTACATCACATATACAATTTAAGGGCTTATTATCGGGCGGGGAACTCATTGGGCGCGGGGGGTGAGTGTCCTTTCTGTACGGGTTAGTACTATTATTTTTTTCTGTGTCTAGAGTCTATTTATATAACGGATTGCCTAAAACATAAACAAATTTAACACAAGTCGTTCCAACGAAAATCCGTTCAGGTTCATAATGTTCCTTCCCCAAAATGTCTCTCAGCTTCTGATGGGGTAATTATTACTAATTACGAGTAATAATCCACTCATACTGACTCTCTCACTACTTTAATTTTGCATAGAACAAATAAGTTATTTCTGCGTGATCCTATAAAGGTACTGGTTTTTGTTTTACAAGTACTACTTGAAGTACGGAAGCCTAAGAACGACAGGAGCATATAACAAGCCTTAAACTAGTAACAAACAACACTCACCCTCTTAAATCCTTCACTGACACTCAAACTAGCATCATTAGAGTTGATAATCTCGTAATCATCGAAGTTATAACTATCGTACGACACAGCCTCTTCCCCATCAGACGGCAGATCCGGCTGCGCGCTCGGACGGGATACACTGGTCGGCATTTCAGACTGACTAGTCAGGTAAGACTGGGACAGTTGTAAGGAGACTTGTGGGCCGTAGCGTTGCGAGTAGAATATAGAGTTGGATATCACTGTGCGGCGGTCTTGGTGCCACGGGAGACCTGTAATTGTAACAGGGTATTAGTTAGTCGGTGGCCGTTGACTTTTTGAAATTCGCGGGTTTGAACCTTTACAAAGCGGTGGTCACTATATTGCCACCTTAATTTTAACATTATAACCCTCAATATAAAGTCGAAAACGAATGCATTTTATTAAGTTGTTATGCCTTATAAAGTGTGAAATCGAAATTAGATTCGGTTCATTATGTAAGTTTATTCAACGCTCTTACGATGAAGGAAACCTGCACACACCTGCCAAGAATTTTATAGTGTGAAGTTGACCAACCCACACTGGGCCAGCATTTTTTTATTGGATAGGTCGAAGATGTGTGCAGCTAGTGGTGAAAAGTAGAACCCAAGCTAGTCGGATGCAAGGCTAAGGCTGCTTTTCCACCAGAGCTGTGCAAAGTAGCTAAGCGGTAGGCGAGGAAAAAATCCACCAATAGAATCACGTCATTTTACTAGCCTAGTGATTCTATTGGAAGATGAGATGGCATAACGATATTAGGCTGCTTTTTCACCAGAGCTGTGCGAGGTAGCTAAGCGTTGAGCGAGGAAAAAATCCACCAATAGAATCACTAGGCTAGGAAAATGATATGATTCTATTGGTGGATTTCTTCCTCGCACACCGCTTAGCTACCTCGCACAGCTCTGTAGACCTACTATGTAAGTAGCGAAAGGCTCGAGAAACCGTCAAACGCGACATATTGACAGAACTACTATGGCTTTAATGTCACCATGTCGCGTTTGACAGCTTCTCGAGCCTATCGCTACTTACATAGTAGGCCTATTGGTGGAAAAGCAGCCTAATATCGTTTTGCCATCTCGTTTTCCCTCTCTACACCGTGCATTCAAAGAAAAAGAAGGATGTAGCAATACTCGTATCTTACTGTCAACGCTCCAGTCCATGTTCTCGATCTCAGTCTTGATTTCCTGCAGAACCTCTTGCATTATCTGCAGCAGTTCTTGCTTCTTATCGCCTTCCGAAAACTTCTCGTTGATCGACTGCAAATGTTAGAAAAATAACGTATTTATTTTTATTTTATTATTTATTGCACACAAACATTTTACAAATACAGGTATTAAAAAAGTAGACACAACAGGCACAGCTTATCTCTCACGAAATGTCTTCCAGCTGGCCTAGTATTTAGTTATAAGCTCTAATCATGTTAGCATATTCGTCTTCTGCTAAATACTGCATGGCAGAAATTTATACTTGATGCAGTTTTCAACTTAGTTCAACAATCTAAGTATTTAAAAAAGGTCTTCCAACGTAAGACTGTTACATCACGAATACACCACTATTAACAAATAATCTACAAATTCGTTAAGTGTGTGTGTTGGTGTCTAGGTGTGTATGTGAAAATGTGCGGGTGGGTATAGGTGTGTGTGTGTACACGGGTGGGTATAGGTGTGTGGGTGGGTGTGTCTATGTGTGTGGGTGGGTGTGTGTAGGTATGTGGGTAGGTTAGGTTAGGTATGTGTATATGTGGTGGTATGTGTTTATGTGTATATGTGTGTATCTGAGTGTGTATAAATATATAGGTGTTAACGACCGCACGCACCTCGTATAGTTGTTGTTCCTGCTTGGCCGCGTACTGTATCTTCTTGGGCACGAATTGCAGTTCCCTAGCCATGTCGTGGGACATCAGGATCAGCTGTTGAACCAGCCGGACCAGAATCTACACAAAACACACACACACGCATTACCATCACATTCACAAGTATTATAAGAATCAACTATATTTTCTTGCACTATGATAATATTGAATACTATACCACTGGGCGGTCACTCCATACAGAAAACGCATTTTAACAACCTACTTATTTTTGAATAACAACTGAATATCAACTACAAGTCAATGGCGCTAGGCGCTATGTAAAACACCCCCGAACACCACCGGCGGAGTCCCGCGGCGCCTGCGGGGTGCGGGGCGTGGGGCGCTATATCGGGCGGGACCTTATTTTGGCGCGGGGGGGTGAGTGTTCTTTCTATACGGGTTAGTACTATTATTTTCTTCTGTGACTATACTACACATGGTGCAAGTGACAGCAAATAAGAAATCAGAATTTTTGTATTCATTTTGATGTGAAAAGTCATGTAGAACCAATAAAAAAACCTCTCACCTCGCTGAGTTTAGTAGAATGCTCCAGTAGGTAGCTCTGGCAACACTCAGTGGCAAACTTCACAACTTGGCTCAGGAACACACCTCTCACACCCACCATCTTGCTGCTATAGTCAGAAAACACTAATTAGGAACCAGAATTATACAGTGAGGCGGCTACGGTGTCTGATTGTTTAATATTGACAAATCTACCATTATAAAAATATATGACTGAACTATTTTAAAATGGGGGCCATTTAAATTTTCTTTTTGCTAAGTTCACTTTGAAATACTTGTAGATGTAGAAGTCTTACAGGCATAAAAAATACAGCTACAAATTTAGATAATAAAATGATACAAATGGTTTACAATTTAAACATAAAAAAAATATTTTTAACGAAAAAGATATGAAAAATGTGGTCTTATTATCCTTAATTCAAAATAAAAAAGAAACTAGGTAAAGCCGACCAAAGAAATAAGAAACCTCGCCATATTGCGGAATTTCAATGGAACTAATTTTATAAGAGAAATTGTTGCCATAGTCGTAAAAATATACACGTGGCGCCCCCAGAGCAGGTTTCTTATTTCTTTGGTCGGGCTTTAGTTGACATACAAGCATGGCACATCACAGAAGTAAATGTAGGCTATTTAGGGATGTTCACGTCCAGGGTCACGTGATTTATGAGAGGACCTTTTGTCAAGGCTGAATGTTAATGGTTTGGTGAAACCTTACTTCTTGCCAGTGCTAAGCTTAGCGTCGCTGTGTGGCGCGACGGCGGCGGCGGGCTTGTGGTCCGGACTCCTCATTATAAGCTCATCGTCTATCACGGTCCACTGGCTGCGGACGTAGTGCTTTATTGCTGGACTGGCTGAAACGAAAGGCATTCAAATAAACAAATATTGTCTGGTCTCGACATAAGAATCAAGGCTTGAAACCGGTATATTGAAGACCCCTTAATAAAGGTTTTTAACCAGCCCCCGTAACATGCAGTGCTATGACTAAAGTTTGTCGCACATTTAACTGTCAAAAAGTTGCGAGAAACTTGCCATATTGAAATATCCTCCAATAGGATAAGAGAATACGCACGACAAAATTATGTCTGTCACAAGTGGACGGGCATGTTAGAGGGGCTCGTATATGCATTAGGCTCTTTGAATTCTGCTCGTAGTGAAATCTCATTTTGAACAGGTATCGCCGCTGGAAGATCTCTGGTTAATTCCGCGCGCAACGCGAACGTAGAGGGTGAGATTTACCCATCACTATATTAATTTTATAATTACTCATTAAATTGTCTACTTTAACTATGATTTGACTGTCCTCCTAATTCTCTTTATTCTAAAAAAGCGACCAAGTGCGAGTCGGAATCGCCCATGAAGGGTTCCATAGCAGCCAGTAACATAATATAAAAGTTTTTGTAGTTCGTTGTGACTTTGATCGATGTTTTAATAATAGTGAAAGGTAAATTGCGGTTTACGATTTATGACGTATTAAAAAAAAACTACTTACTAGATCTCGTTCAAACCAATTTTCGTTGGAAGTTTTCATGGTAATGCACATCATATTATTGTTTTTAGTTTTATCGTTCTCTTATTTTAGAAGTTAGAGGGGGGGGGACACACATTTTTCCGCTTTGGAAGCGTCTCTCGCGCAAACTATTCAGTTTAGATTTTTTTTTAATTAGGAACCTAAATATCATTTTTGAAGATCTATCCATAGATAACCCACACGTATGGGTTTGATGAAAAATTTTTTTTTGAGTTTCAGTTCTTTGTATGGGGACCCCCTAAATTTATTGTTTTTTTTTTCTATTTTTGTAAGAAAATCTTAATGCGGTTCACAGAATACATCTACTTACCAAGTTTCAACAGTATAGGTATTATAGTTTCGGAATAAAGTGGCTGTGACATACGGACGGACGGACAGACAGACAGACAGACAGACATGACGAATCTATAAGGGTTCCGTTTTTTGCCATTGGGCTACGGAACCCTAAAAAACGTCCTAAAAAGGAAAGGTCAGAGAGGATACAAATGGTATACGGCGGTGGAGAGAGCATTTTCAGTTCGTTAACCGGTTGGATTCCGGTTGAGTGAAAACGATAACTCTTGCGCAATGTATACAAATAAATGCCAAATACCTGGTTTACATTTATAACTAGCAGGAAAACAAGCCCTGATTAGAATAGTGCCAATCCAAGTACCCACCCACCGGGATTCGAACTCGAGATTCGAGTATTTGACCACTCGACCAAAGAGGCTGTCATCACCTACCCATGAACAAAGGGGAAAGGGTACTTAATTTTTCTTCACGAAGATTTCACAAACAAATATACGTATTTTGTCATTATATCAGTTGGTCTCACTCACACATGAGCTCCCATTGGTCGAGCAGGTCGTTCATGAAGGCGGTCAGTTCCTCGTTCACTCTCCTGTCGTCCGCCTTGCTTCGCTCCGGAGACTCCGCTGTGTGCCTGAAATGCATTACATTATAATTCGTTAACAGCTCATATATGTCCCCACCGAGAGGCTCGAGCCTAGGGTGAATAGGCCTTAGTCGTCCACGCTGGCCCAGTGCGGGTTGGTCAACTTCACATACAACCTTTGAATTTCTGGCTGCTTTTCCAACAGAGCTGTGCGAGGTAGCTAAGCGGTGTGCAATGAAAAAATCCACCAATAGAATCACTTCATTTTCCTAGCCTAGTGATTCTATTAGTGGATTTTTTCCTCGCACACCGATTAGCTACCTCGCACCAAAGCAGCCTAACTGGGATGTTCTGGGGTGTTTTACATAACGTGTCAGTGTTTGTTATTCAGTTGTTATTCTGAGTTTTCTTCTAGAGTTTTTGAGGTAAGCTAACCCTGGAACCCACAGGAATAAGCAAGAAAGCAAGTTCTCTCGTACCTCAGAACTCCATCTTTAGCCAGCTCTTGATCCGACTCTGGCAACTCTTCAGTCCTATACAGCGGCTCTTCTGTAGATTCAGTGGCATCGTGAGGCGTGCTCTCTTCTCTTCTGTTCTCTTCCCCATCAACTTCAGCGCTGTTAGAGAAGAGAACGAACAAGACTTGAGCCTTCGGGTTGATCTCCTTTATTTGGTGGAGATCTAGGCAGTTCTGGAAAAATTCATTTTAAATTAATTACAGTATATAACAGGTCATTGCTCGACTAAAGTCTGTCTATTCCTTAGAATACGATGTTTAGCCTGGGTTTAAAAGAAGACAATAAGCATTATAATGTTTTTACGGTTATACCACGATACAGTTAATACATTTAAATTATAACACAAATAACAATTATAAAGCCCGGCCAGAGAAATAAGAAGCCTCACTATATTGCGGAATTTCAATGGAACTAATTTTATAAGGGAAATTGTTGCCATAGTCGTAAAAATATACACGTGGCGCCCCCAGAGCAGGCTTCTTATTTCTTTGGTCAGGCTTTAATATAGTTTATTTATTTTATTTCTAATTTCTGTATTTAATTTAGTATGATCTTTTATTGATTAACTTGTCTCATTATTTGTTCAAACTCACCTCCGAAGTGAATACGCTAGGCTCGGAACTCCCCTCCTTCCAACCGTCGTCACTGCAGTCCTTGATATCAGCGCTTTCTTTGGGACTGCTCACCCCCAAACTGGCCATGTTGTGAAGATTGAACATCGTCCATAATTCCTCCTCGCTGTGTGACGTCATCATACTCGACCCACAAGTAACATTCTCACTGAACACATTTTTACCTAAAAATAAATATTTAAAAAAACATGTAAAATCTGAATCTCTACTAGAGTTAACAACAATTTTATGGTATGGTCAAGATGTGATAAGTGATTCTGTTCCTTATTCAAAAGACATAAGAACGGTGCAAAGTCCAAAGTGTTCAGGTTAATGTATTTTTGCTTGCTTATTGTGTGGGTTTCGAGAGGTTACCTATTTTAAATCCGAAAATTTTAATACCGAATATGTTTTTACCGAAAACGGTTCGCATTTTTTTTACTTTCCATATTATCATTTTACCGAAATGATTTTTAACTGATATTCATATCCCAGAGATTCGTTTCTCTTTTTACTTTGTTTACCTTAGTATTGATAGAACACAACAACGAAAAACCACAGAGTTTAAAACCAGATAAGTAGAATTCCATATAAATGTTATCCTGAATAATCAGCATACCACAGAATCATGCAATTCGACAAGTAAACATGCAAGCAATCATGCAAGCAAGCATGCAAGCAAGCATGCAAGTAAGCAAGCATGCATGCTAGCAAGCACAAGCAGGCATGCATACATGTCAACCTAACCCGAAGGGTATGTCGGAAGCGAGATGGGCTCGCTTTGCTCGCCCATCTTGCTTCCGCCATACCCTTCGAACCTATAACCAACAGTAGTCGGGGTGCCCTGAACTCCCATGCCCACTTGGTTTACACCTGCCCTGTCATGTTTGATATACAAAACTAGATCCATTATAAATTATGGGAAAAGAAAATTCTGTTTAATAAACCTCCAGGATAATTAAAATATATGAAGTGAAACAGTTGGTAAAACCAAAAATAACCTTTCGATAATATGGTTGTAGTTTTTCTGGAAAATGATACTCCTGTTTAATATATTTATGGTAAAATGAAGTTATGTCAAAAGAAACATATTGGAACTAAATATTCTATGAACCGTTTTCGGTCAATTAAGATTCGGTTAAAAAAAATTCGGAAGTACGAAATGTTACCGTTTCGAGATTAAACTACAGTGTGACAAAAAAATTTAGAAATTAAAAAGTAACAACACTGTGGTATCGTCTCATTTTCACGATTAATTAGTTGGAAAGGGACGGCACTATAGTCTTGCTACTTTTTAATTTCTGCTCTCTTTGGTCACACCCTCACAATCCCTGGAGCCTGGTGTCAGAATTACTGAGCCGCCTAAGGCATAGGACATGGTTTGTATAACGACTACATCCGCAAGCCAGTAGCGGGACTAACAAGCCACACTTATGCCCGCTTGCACTAAACTTAAGAGTCGCCTAAATTGATGACTTTCGCGATTTAGGCGACTCTTAATGAAAATTTCGTTTACACTAACTTTATTATTTTCTTCTGTGCTTAAGCGATTCTTATGAGATGCCTATCTTTATGAGCCCGATTTGACAGCTCTTACGTTACGCCTAGAAACGCTTAAATTGACGCTGCTTAAAACGTCTGACAAGACGAAAAAGGCCAATGATGATGTGCATGGCTTAGTATTTAATTTAAGACTTCATATTATGAAGTTTTAAAGATGCAACGACGAAATAATGTAATTCTTTAACTTAATAATTTAATACTAATTACAGGTCAGTCTAGATTAAACAGGCATATTTATAAGTTTTTACACAGAACATTTAAAAGAGGTTAGAATGGCGATAATGCGCCGTCCGTATGAAATCCGGTGTCGCCGATTCTACCCCACCTTTCACCTCCACTACATCTGTACTTCAATAAAGATGAAGTTTACGCACATATTTGCAATTTCAAATCTAGCCAATCGTAGCGCCGCTCAATCACGCGATTTCAAATGGAAACGAATCATACGCATGCACGCATACCGATGTACATTTTTATAGCTATGTGTGAGTTAGACAGCGCGATCGCGTCTTTGCGTGGAGTATGAGCGTTTGCTCATAGTCTTAGCGCGCCGGCCCCGCCCACAGCGCCTTTCTAATCTCTTTTAAATGTTCTGTGAGTTTTTACTTACCTATCCTATCTATAGCGTACAGGTATACTGGGTTGAAGTTCCTTAAGATTAGGTTTCTTTTAGAGTACAATTCAGAATGCAGTTGTTTAAGCGTTTTGTAATTGGCGGAGTCTGGCGGGGTGTCCAAATCTGGCGGGAGGATGATTTTGAGGCCGTCTTTTAAGAAGGAATTGTTCAGTTCAATTTCTAGCATGGTCGCCAGATCTGTTTGGTCTTGCCGGACTAGGTCCTGAAAAAGAAAGTTTTTAGTTTCAAGTGCGTGGAATCCGGTGATAGGTATGTGCAAAACTCGTCCAGTAAAAACTGTATCCAATAAAGACATAAGAGTTCTGTGTGTCGTGAAAGTGTAGAGTGGTGATGCGAATTTTGGAGGAGTCAAGTTATACAAACATTAGTAAACGCAACAGAAAGAGGGTAGACAGATATGTTTGCCCATAGCAGCCACCCGCAAGTTCTCTTCAGTCGTCCCGTGATCATGATGCATGCAACATATCTTGCACTCACACAAGACAAATACCACGGTAAATATCCCGTTTTAATCTTAATAGTTATGAAAGTTTTTAGACTTAAGGGTATTAGGGTATTAGAGCTGCGGTGGCCTAGCTAGGCCCGTTGTCTTTCATTAGGGAGGCGCGGGTATACTTTAACCTTGAAATCGCCATTATTCCGTTGCAGTAGGATTAAATTTCGTAGTGCACTCTAAGCCCAAGTGATAGCTTCTGTACGAACGCATTTTTCATTTCCGGATTCACACTACGTGAAGAAAGTCACTGTTAGGAAACTTGCACACATCTGCGAAGTACTTCGAAGGTAATGTGTTGGTGACCAGCCCGCACTAGTCAGCGGTAGCTAAACCAGTTTTGAAAATTAGGAACTGGTTTCGAACCATAGTCACTGGGCGGTCACTCCATACAGAAAACGCATTTTGATAATCTATTTTTTTTTTCTTTTTTTTTATTACTTACTACTACTTATTTTTGAATATCAACTACAAGTCAATAGCGCTAGGCGCTATGTAAAACACCCCCGAACACCACCGGCGGAGTCCCGCGGCGCCTGCGGGGTGCGGGGCGTGGGGCGCTATATCGGGCGGGGAACTCATTTTAGCGAACTCATTTTTCTGTACGGGTTAGTACTATTATTTTCTTCTGTGCCTCGGTTTAGAAAGTGGCTGAAGGAGAATAAGGCCTATTCACCCTGATTTCAGGGTGGGCTCGAGCCTCTCAGTGGGAAATACATACCTCGATAGGGATGGTGGTCCAGGGTCTCTTGTTGCACTCTAGTTCTTCGACGAACTCGAACTCCGAGTTGCCAAGTGTGAGCTGCACCTGAGTACTGCTGCCGTACTGGATTTTCAACTGGAATTTACCAATAAATCATTAATTAGAATACAGTTCCTTAAAGTTACTACTTTCCCAAGTCTTACATACTAGTTCCACAGAATACAAAGGAGCAGAAAATTCACTTGGGATAAAAATTTAAATTAAAAGCTGCTTTATTTCCATAACAATCAAACATACACACAAAAATACAAATCTTTCCTCTTTATAATATTAGTATGAATAGTATGATTATGTTTTCTGTGGTTATTCTCACCCAGCGACAGCCTCTAGGCAGCTGTTCCGGAAGCAGTTGTCTGCCCAGCAAGCAGTGGAGGAGCCTAACCCTCGCTTCTGAGCTGGTCCCAAACACAATCAGAGCCGTGCTCAACGACGCCTGGTTACCGATCTCCTGCACCGCTGTCGATATCTCAGGCTCTGAAAAAAAAGCAGTTCTGATGGGCATTCTTTGAACAAATACTTACAAGTTTGTGAGACTTTCCCCAGTTTGGTTAAGACATTGCAGGCCGAATCTTAGTCGGAAAGAAAGATGATTGTATGCTTCCATACAAAATGGCAAAAAAGAGAGTAAAAATCAATAGGGGAGCCGCCACCTCCTTCGCGGTGTTCCCATTCTAAGTCATATGAAAGCATGATTATGCTAACTTAAAAATAAGTATTTCTGTGAAGTAAAATTAATTTCGATTCAAGACTTTTTTGCCATACAGAGTGCTGAGTGCTTAAACGCGCTCGATATCGAGAGCGTAAAGTAAACGCGATTTTGTATGGAATTGAAACTACGCCATCTGTTGACAGTTAGCTGAACTAAAATTTCTCCATAGTAAACGTTGTCGATATCGAACGCGTTTCGTGAATAAAAAACTAGCACTTGGCACTCTGTACTGTACATACGACATCATCACTCACACCTTTTCCGCGGAATTACAGGTAGCGACACCCATTTCCTACGATCCAGTATACTTCCTTTGCTTCATCCCGTCAATCATTAAATTGTTAAAATCATATGCTCACCGAAGTGCAGTATATCAGTGACGTCATGCAGCGCGCGTTGCGTGTCGTGCACGAGCGTGCGCAGCGTGCGCTGGCGCACGGCCACGCGGCGCGACCACACGCAGCCGCCGGCCATCGCGCCCAACTGCTGCGCGTGCGGCGGGCATATGACGTCTGCATCAACAAGAATATCGTTTACAACTCTCACATGTCCCCACCGAGGGGCTCGAACCTACCCCGAATCAGGGTGAATAGGCGTTAGTCGACGCTGGCCCGACCACGCTGAGCCAGTAGTGCGGGCTGATCACAAACACATTACACAAACAATACAAAAAAAACTTTTCATTACTTCGCAGGTGTGTGCTGGTTTCTGCACGATGTTTTCTTTCACCGTAGATCTCTATGGGAATGAGGTTGCTTGAGTTGGCCATTTAATATAATTTAATTTATTGAACTTCCCTATATCATCTAAGAGCTCACCAACTTGTGAATTTCCAATAAATACATGAATGAATGAATTATTTCCTACTGAGATATTTTAGTTTTCCGTCAGTTTCGACCGACATGAAGCGAGCGTCTTAGCTGCGTGTGTATTGGGCTTTACCACTCAACTACGGGGGCGCGTTCAGTGGCTTCGTACGAGTGCACTCGAGCGCGCTCTGGTGCGCGCTCTAACCGTTCCGTGGCTCGGTGAAATTTTACCCTGACAGCTGTCAGAGCGTAGTTTCACCCGTTCCGTGGCTCAGAGCGAAACAACCAAACAACCGTTTAGTGAGATGGTTAATTTTTACTCTGACAGCTATTTGACGTTTAAAGCTTGCAATTTATGTCAAAGTCAAAAGACTCAAAAAGCCCGCCATTTTGTTTCGTAGTTACTTTAGAATAATTTTGTTAAATTTGTATATCACAGACGTCTAATACGTCTGTAATGTATATAAAAGTAGAAAACAATTGAGACAGGAGAAGAATTTTCTCTCGTCAAATATTTGAGGTTATAAAAACAACTCGATCGTTCAGTGGCTCGGTTGCAACTCAAACGGGTTAAATTTTACCCAAACAACTACGTTCGAAGCGACAGAACGCACTCCGGAGGCTGTTTATAAATACTAAAATTTCTATTTTATAACGTCATCATCATTGGAACTAATTCTTGAAGTCAAGCTTTTATCCTTATTTTATGTGATTCTGCTTTAACAGAGGCCGGCGATAAAAGTTTAATTTATTGCTGTTACTTCAAGGATGCTTACATTGAGCAATTTCAAGCACGTTTTCACGTATTCATCATTCGTCATGGTCAATTGTGTCTAAGTGAAAACTTCAAATCTATTTACCCCTAAATTAACCTGTAGGTAGATAATATACAATATACATTAACTTATAAAATACAATTCGTCCATTTTACGGCCTTATCGTTTCATTTCATAGAAGAAAAAAAGGCACGCGAACGTAATCTAGATTGGTGACTGCTAGAATCGGGGTCATTTTGCACTTCAAAGCAAATACGAATGACTAATTCAGAGGTTGGCAGCTGCGCCTTAAAGTGAGGGAATAACCTGTGTTATCGTACCTATAGTATTATAACTATAGCATGCTAACTTCCTAGCCCGCGGCTGTCTTCGCTGTTTCAATGGGAACGGATTTTTCGTGCGGTAAAATGATTATGATGATTATGATTTGGGGGGAGAGGGAAAGGCAATGATCAACCAAAGAGCACTGCGACCCAAGAGCTAAATAGCCTCTTCCAAACGTTGAAGAAACTCGACGGTTTTGGTGGGATTTAGGGTTCGGGCTTCCTGGCGGGGCAAACTTTTATTGATGAGAGTATCACATTCACAGAGGATGTAGAGTAGAGTTTCCTCTGCGGTAAATGTAGTCGACATTTTGTGATAATCTAGGGTTCAAATGTTGAATGGCGACCGAGCGCCGGAAGACGTAGTGTGGGCAGGCCCCCCACGAGGTGGACTGACGATCTGGTGGGGGTCGCGGGAAGCCGCTGGATGCGGGCAGCGCAGGACCGATCATTGTGGAGATCACAGGCGGAGGAGGCCCAGCAGTGGACGTCTACAGGCTGAGTGGATGATGATGATGATAGGGTACAAATTACAAATTATCTGCCCTATCTCCTTTCGGTAGTTTAGACAGGATGAACATCTAGACATGATTTTACCCCCTAAACGAAGTTAAATTGATCAAATTCTAAGCCAGAAACCGGCAGACTATTAAGCTGATAAACAAGCCAAATAACATTAAATTAAAAAAAAAACCCCGTCACAAAACCGTTACTTGATCCTTTCAACAACTAGAAAAGAGCTGATAATCTTCAAATGGCTGAAGATATATTTGCAAACAAAAAAAACTAGATCAAAATCGGCGAATCCGTTTAGGAGCTCCGATGCCACAGACAGGCAGACACACGTCAAATTATAATAACACCCTCTTTTTTGTCGGGGATTAAAAACGGCATTATGCGACGTTAGATCACTGCTATTATCAAAGTGGTCTGTTAGAGTAATGACTGTGAATGAACGCCTCTGCGTGTGTTGATGACAAGTTGTGCAATCGCTATCAACATTATACAGCATAGGTCATGTCATGACTATTTTAATACCTAGTTCTATCGGATGCACTAGTTCGACATAGGAAACATCAGAGATGTGGGAAAAGCGCAGATTACCTGCATTTGTTTCTTAAGACATGTAAATATTGTATAATTTTATATACGGCGGCCTTGGATTGGGCGAACTTTTTTATTTTTCTCTATAATTTGACTTTTGGAACCTGGAAGAAAACTAGTACCTATGTATTTGATATAAATTGTGCATTAAGACACAGAATACCAAATGAGCACATGCGGTTGGACAGGTTGACCTGAAAGCGTCCGTATTCCGTAGCGGTGTAGGGGTGAATTTCGTAGTGCGAGTTTCTGTAGTTTGAATTATAAATTCAGTACCATAAAACAGGGCCGGGTTATCACAGATACGTAATCTATGGAACGTATCATATTACAATAAAATCTATTTATTACTAGCTGCCCGCCCGCGGCTACGCCCGCGTAGTTGTTGGACACTTTTCGCAGTAATAGGTATAATACATTTTTCAGAGAAAAAATATAGTCTATCACTATGGCCCTCAATCTTTCTTTGCAGAAAATGTGGTTAATTCGTGATTCAACAAATGCCTGAAACATAGCTTCATGGTTTCAACTTCGCTAGTAAATAACTTCTAAAGAAACTTTCATCACCTATTTCAGTCCTTTTAAACCCTTTTTTTTTGATAATGCTACCTATATGTCCTTCATGATCTATTCTATCTCTATACCTAGTGTTAAGATCGGTCCAGCTGGTTTTGGCGCGAAAGCGTATCAAAGAGACGGACAGAGGTACTTTAGCAATTATATTATTAGAAAGAGAAGTAGGGATAATTAGACGATATCAGAACATTTTAGTCATGTTGACTTACATCATGTTTGTTTGTTTACATTATTGGGACTCAGTTAAATGAATAGACCATACTTATCAAAAACTAAATGATTCATTCAACGTTTACTCTCAAAGCATAATTAAACAAGTGCGTCATACAACACTCATTATCTAGAATTCATAATTTTATCTAGGTTTATTTTCTTTACCAGATGTATAGTAACAGGTAGTACAGTTAGCTGCAAATGTAACTTACATCCCGGTTTTAAGAAAAGTGTTTACCTTTATAGTTGACTGTATTTTACCATACTATACCAGCTACCTCTACCATCTACTCTATAAGTTTATTAGTACAATTTATTAGTACATAATAACAGTCTGTTAGAGTTACGACTAGGGTTGCAAAATTCTGTAATTTTATAAAAAACACTGGCTTATTTGTGGAAACGTCACTAAAATCTCTTAAATCTTTAGAGATTTTAGTGATTTCAGTAAGTCATGTCATCAGTATGTCTTTTCCATACAAGACAGTCCGTCTCAAGAGATAACGAGTGTGAGATAACCCTTAGGTCGCAGGATCTCTGCCTACCTCACAAAGTGTAAACAAGTGCCCTATCTAACTTGTTTGTTGCTGTGGGGCAAGGTTTTATGCACTTTCATAACGGCCTCGTTATTACTTGTTGCTAGGAGAACATGCAACATTCAGTGCATTGTGCTTAAAAAATTTAAATTTTATTAGAAGTAAATACTTTCCTATTTTATTTATTGAAATAAATGAAAATTTGTAATTAAATTCAAGTCCAATCAACAACAACATCAACAACAAATATTGTACCAGCAGAGTTTAATGAAAGCTTTTATATTTAAATATAGATTTATGTATATTTATTTAACAAACAGCTGAGTTTTTCGAAAAAACATAATTTTATGGACCAAGGCTGTTGGAGTTCCCAGTCTAAAATTAGACCAATGCAATCTGTTTCTGGAGGTACAATATATAACAAAAGGTACATAACCCAGAAAATTGACAGCAGAATTCACCAGTATCTCAATAGAACTCAAACTTATGCTAAATAAGAGTGAGCAGGTTTCGATAAGTTTAGGTAATCAAGTTTATCCATTACAAGCACAATAAAATTTCTTCAGGTTCTTTTAGAGTATCAGCATCTTGGTTGATACATAGAAAACGGGTAAAAATAATAATATCTGGAGTAATAAAAATAAATACATTATATAATATTATATTAATTTTCCTCTTTAGAGCAAATAAGGATAATAAGTAATACTGTTGTTGTCCTAAGGCACCCCGGAATAATACAAAACTAGAAAAAATATTTATTACTCTATTATAATCCAGAATGATAATGCAGTAAACTGCAATGTATGACCTACATGTTACTTGTACTTGTTGTTTTACAACAATACTTCAGTATGCACATCGCACTAACACAAAATGCAATGTTCTGATGCGCTAAGGGTTATGCAAGCGAAAACCGGTTGCCGTGAATAAATGTACGTACCTTGAGGTTTAAAAAACGAGGGTACCTACTATAAACCTAACGAAAGGAAATAACTTCAAAAAATCTAGTGAAATCGGGTTTACAAATCTGATTACACTTTGAATAAGGTTTTGTATTCGAACAGTTTCACAACTAGACAGTCTAGTTATATGAAGCAAAGAATAAGTAATGAAATATTTACCAGAATACAATACTTAGTCGTCCGTGCTGAGCTGACGGTAATCCTATTTCGACATCACTAACCAACCAACACGATTCCTATTAGATTCCGCTTGCACGAACAGTTTTACTTTCGCAACCATTCACGCTCGCCCGTTAATTTATCAAAATCGGGCAATAAACTAATAAAATAAACACTGGACACAATAAAATTAAAGAGAAACCGACAAGACAACAACCGACCGACTGAACGACACGGAACAAAACAAACACATAATGCTGCCAGATGCGTGTGAATGAAATGTGCGAATTTAGTCCTAAAATAGGGAAAATATCAAATATTATAATATTTTATTAGCGTTTGAAATTTTATGACGCACAATAGCAGATATTTGAAAAATTACTGTTTAGAATTATCTGCCCATATCTATTACTTATATAATAATTATTTTTTATATATAATACTCAAAAGGTATGTATTGATTTACCTCACTTTCCATTACTTTGATTAAAATTTGCTTTTTCTTTATTTTCGATTATTTAGTTTCCATACCTTTACTTGACACTGGAACAAAGTATTACTAGTCACTCACTCATTCACTATGGTCTGTTTCATATTAATCCGGACAAAACGTCATTGACACCAGCTGCATAATATAACGTTACAAAGACTTCCTCAAGCGTACTCTTATGGCTTGTAACATCCCGACAGATAGTTGGGAGGAGCGCGCTCGTCTTAGACCAGAATGGCGTCATACCGTACACACTAATGTGGACCGTTTTGAAACAATGCGTCTTGAAGATCTAGACGTCAAGCGCCAGGTACGGAAGACTAGACGGAAACCCTCCTATACTTACGATTCATCTGGTCAACTCTATTGCGCATCTTGTGATCGTATTTATAAAACAAAATTCGGCTTTGCAAGTCACATCACTACAACAGCAACAACCCTACATAGGCATTCTGGAGTCGCCGTCACCGGATACGGTGTGGAGGACACGATGATGATAATATAATACTTACGCACATTTTTTTCAAACTATACGATAGGATAATACCATAGGAAATTATCTAAAAATACGTTAATTGGTGTTACATTATTTTTAATAACTTTCAATATAAGAAAGGGGTTAATGAACTTTGATGTTGTTTTTATAATGAAATTGATGATGAATGATGTTATAAAAATAATGTTTTTTTTCTTCAAGAAATTCAAATTTATTGTTAAGGAGAAATTGATTAAAAAGCCTATTATAAAATAACAGATTACTTAGAGGATAAACATCCATGGGAATAGTTGCTTAGGTGACGGGCTTTTTCAATCGTACTTTACAAAACATTGTTATTAGTAATTATTATCATAATAACTGTAAAAATAAATGTTCAAAAGATGCAACGCCTGTGGAGTTTCTTCCGGCGGGTTCTTCTCCACAGAAGACAGCCAAATTGTGAACCCGCCTCGACGTCGAAAAGTGATTTGTAAAATCTTACTTCGAATAAAACATATTTCATTTCATTTCATGTAGTCTTATGACTACAAATTCATCTATCACTTTGTAAAAAAAAAACACAATAATAATATGATTTTAATAATAATGAGATTATAGAACTTCACCAAAAATAAAAATAATAAATTTTATTTGAAGCCAAAATTTACAACTATGAGGTACAAATAGCCAGCACATGTGGCTGGACATGTTGACCTTGAGAGCGCACGTATTCCGTATTGGTAGGGGTGAATTTCGTAGTGCGAATGTCCAACCGCATGTGTTATCTTCTGTATAAAACAATGAAACTTAGGCTATGTGATATTTGGTGCAAATAAACGATCCCCTGACACTTAAATTAATGGAAAGAATAATTTAATATTATAACATAGCAGAATAATTCTGCTTTTTGAATTATTCTATTAGATCTGGCAGCCCTAAAAACGTCAGATTAGTAAAAATGACATTGACATTTTGTGCGCTGTGTTGCCATTAGAAAAATATCAATTTTGAGGCACTTAGACAGACAAGACAACAGCTTTCATAACAAATCATAGATGGCATTGTAGATGGCAGTAAAATAATTTTGTTATAAACTCGGAAAAAAATAATAACTCAGCATAAACAACCATAAATATTCCTTTTCCATTCGTTTAATATGTAAAATTCAACATACAACACAACACAACAAACTATTTTGTCTACAAAGTTACCCATCATTTGATACTAGATGACGCTAGAGTCAATTTAAAATGCGGTATCGTTTGGTCTTTTCTCTGAATTAAAAATCCTATTCGTGTATTTACCTGCACCAGTTTAACTGTAGGTTTAAGTTATTTATTATTAGTACTTATGTAGATAACATATTATTAATAATCAACAACAATCACTATATAAAATATTTTTTGAAGCATTATGTTGTTAAAAACAACAGGTGCTTAATTAATAAAGCATTTACCCGTTTGGTCTACTATTGAGAGATTTTACTTGGAAATTCTATTTTGGACAGATTCTACTTTGGATTGGTTCTACTTTCTAGTTGGGGATCACAACACATCTTTGTAGTTTAATGTAAGGGCTTGAATTATTTTTCTTGATGCTTAGCGTGTGTCATCATCTCAGCCGAAAGACGTCCACAGCTGGACAAAGGCCGCCCCCAAGGATCTCCACAACGATCGGTCCTGCTTGTTTTGTTTTGGTGAAATTTGGCACAAAGATAAAATAGACCTTAAGAATAAATATAGGCTACCTTTTACCGCGGGCAAATTCCTAATTCCCACGGGAAAAACCATAAAAAACTGATAACGCGGGCGAATCCGCACTGGAAAGCTAGTAAAATATAATTTAAATTTGACAGTATTTTGTTTAGCGACGAGAACCCCTCCGAATCCGGACTCGTCACTTCGTATTTTAAGGAAGGAAGGGTAGGGTATTCGTTATCCTGCGAGTATACCTACTGGCTTTATAAATAAATCCCACCAAAAACATACCTGTTAAAAAGGGGGCGGCCAAGTTCCTATCGGCTAATTGTTCGCCTAAAAAAGGATTGAAATCCAATCCAATGCCAAGTTTAGATGCACTTTAACCTCGTAAGGCCCAACCTAATTTTAGGTCAGTTTAGGTGACGACCCAATGTACTAATAATAGGTTCAAGTGCTTCCGGCCCAGAACTTTGATTTGCGAAAAGAGTCTTTAAATGTATTGCTATTGATATCATTCTTTTATGAGCTATGTTTAGTGCCTAAAGTTGACTATTCCACATGAAAAAGACGTCGAAATCGTATGTACTTTTTTTAGCACTCCGGGACATAGTAAAATAAAAATTTACTAAATACATAAGTTATAAATACCTATAACTTTGTTTAAACTTGTTTTTATTTACATTATTTACTTAATGTTTAGGCATTAAAAAATCAACTGTAACTAACTAATATTTTTCAATATCAGTATAATTTTTAGGAAACAAAGCCATTTGCTTGCAATTATTAGTAGCAATAATAACGAGAGCGTCGGTGGCCAAGTGGGTAGGGCCGTTGGCTTCCATTCGAAAGTTCGCGGGTTTGTACCTCGGCAGTCGGCACGTACCAATGTGTTTTCGATTTTCGAATTCATATGTATGTTTATTCGACGCTCTTACGGTGGAGGAAAACATCTTGAGGAAACCTGCACACACCTGCGAAGTAATTCAACTGTTGTGTGTGAAGTAGACCAACCCGCACTGGGCCAGCGTGGCCTATACACCCTGATTTCAGGGTAGACTCGAGCCCCTCGGTGGGGAAATTTATGAGCTGTTGATGATGATGAGAACCCAACGACCTTATTTTGGGACGAAAGTTTTCTGCCTCGTGTAGTATTTGACTAAAAATTGTTTACGAAAAAATTTGCGCGTACTGGCAAAATATAGCATTTCAATAACCCTTTACAGTAAAATGCATCATTCATAATGCAATGATTGCGCGGATAAACAAGGATTTAATAACCTACTTTTAGCTAGGACCCCGTTCCACACAGTTGACACGTGAAAAAAGCCAGTTTATTTGTTCTATCTGTCAAAACTGCCAATAAGAAGTTCGGATACGTTCAATGGTTTGAAATTTTTTATAGGTGAATTGGAGTTGGCGGGACTATTTGAAGTGTGAAATGGGTTACAATATTATGTCATAATTTTAGAACGCTGGGCCGCAAATTTTTCTTTTAGATAAACATCTTGGGCCGGAGCAGCCAAGTATTTTTTTCTAAAAATAGGACGCTTGGGCCTTACGAGGTTAAATTCGATCATAATCATCGTCATCAACAGCCTGATCCACTGGTAAACATTTGCCATTCCCAAGACTCGCAACCACATTCTAAATTTGAACTTGGCAGGTTTTCGTGCGTAATACTTTATTAATTTGTATAATTAAATTTATTATTTCTTCTTTTCGAGTCGACAGCAAACTCAGCAATTTATTATTTATATAATAATTAAATTAATCTATTTATTAAACTAATTTAACCTGCCAAGTTCAAATTTAAAATGTGGTTGCGAGTCTTGGGAATGGCAAATGTTTACCAGTGAATCAGACTGTTGATGACGATGATTATGATCGAATTTAAAGTGCATCTAAACTTGGCATTGGATTGGATTTCAATCCTTTTTTAGGCGAACAATTAGCCGATAGGAACTTGGCCGCCCCCTTTTTAACAGGTATGTTTTTGGTGGGATTTGAATACTTTTTTTGAAGAAATCGTACCTTTTTTTTCTTTTCGTGCCACGCCTTCGTCCATTGTTAACCACAGAATAAATATATTTAATCATCCGGACACTCCATGCAGCAAATTTATTTTGACAACCTAGTTACTTCTTTTAGAAAAACCAAAGAGTTTTGAAGAGCCGAAGCTGGCTCTTCCAACCTCTTTGAGAAAAACAACTGCAAGTCAGGGTTATCACGAGATTAAATTTAAAAAAAAACTTCTATAATACTGCGTAGCGTACATAGATTTTTGTCATAAAATCTTCTTATTAAACCTTTCTAAATAATGACAAACGTCGCTACACTTGACGTAAGTGACAGCGTTGTTGTAGCGATCGCGAATTTGTTTGCATGAAACAACTTTGGAGTAGCGGGCAATATTATTTTAAATCTCAAATTATTTTTTTTAAGTTTTAGTCGTATCTTTAAGTCAAGTGTTTACGTATTAAATAGTTGATAGTTAAATTAAATGACATTCAGTACATCGGTCTTTATATTATAATATAAATAAAATAGGTACAATAGGCTGCTGCCTATGCACAAGCACATGCGGCTGGATATTCGCTCCACGATTTTCGCTCCTACTAATACAGGATAAAGACGCTCTTAAGGTCATTATGTCCAGCCGCATGTGCTGGCTACGGTACACGATGCATTTTAAAATTTGTCAACAATTAAGATAATATACATATCGTACTTAGCCAATCTTTATTCCTAATGTTTACAGTATTCAGAGCTCGATTGGTCGTTTTTTTTTATACAAGCGCACATTATTAATCTTTCTACAACGGTCTCTTTCGATAAATTAAGAATAATAAAAATTGCACGATGTGACAAGGTTATCACGTCTTATAACAAGCGCTACAGTGTATTAAGGCTGCCACACACCGGATACGTCTGCATCACGACGCATTGCGTCTGCAGCACCGCGCACAGAAGGCCGTTCACACAGTATCGCAGACGAATGCAGCAGCGCGGTGACAGTGTCAATAGGAAATCCCGTGTAATTCAACCTTATAACAACCTTTACGTACAATTCGCGCGTGCGACGTTCCCGTTCCGCTGCCGCGCGCGCCAATTCGGTCACAAAATATAAAGGAAAATGAAATAAAATGCACGATATTTTTTACGCAACTGACATTTATTGATTTGTAACCATGGTAACCCATGTCAGTTTGTGTTGTGTTCGTGCCGTGCGTCTGATGCACGCAGACGTGCTGCATTGCGTCTGCGACCATTTCAGTGTGAACGTCGTATTTCAGGTTAATACATTACAGATCGTGTCGCACGCAGATGCAACGCAATGCGTATCCGGTGTGTGGCAGCCTTTATTATGAATACATGACAATATATTTTATACCCCCCCTGCCCTCTCCCCCCTTTCCTCATCGTATTCTCATTGTACCACTTGTTTAGAAATATTTTTATTATAAATTCCATATTCAATTAAGCCAACTTTCTTAAATTTCTTAATTTTTTGTTAATCTACATAATATAACACACGACCTGTGTGCCAAATTTCATAAGGCTAGGACAATTGGAAGTGGCCTAAACATTTTGATTACCGGTCAGTGAGTGAGTCAGTCAGTGCCAAAATTAGCTATTTTCACAGGGTTATATTTCAGAATTTACTGAAGCTATATCTATGAAATTTGGCATACTGCTTTAGTACTAGTATATAATTACGTAGGTACAATTTTATCTCTGTACTTGCAATAGGCGCTGAGCTACAGGGGGGTCAAAAGTGGGTCGAAACGGTTCGTGTAAATAGTGCACGGCATGCGTGCGGCTTATTGCTGGAACTTGGCCTGCGCACTCCCGTGCGCTTAGATTTATAGTTTACTAATAGGAACGAGGAAAACGTTATAAGTTATTCTGGAATTTCTAACATTATAACATTATAAAAATATCACTACATAGTATAAAATAAAGTCGCTTTCTCCGTCCCTATGTCCCTATGTCCCTATGTCCCTCCCTTTGTACGCTTAAATCTTTAAAACTACGCAACGGATTTTGATGCGGTTTTTTTTAATAGATAGAGTGATTCAAGAGGAAGGTTTATATGTATAATACATGCATAATATACTGAAGGATAACCCACAATAACCATTTTCCCGTGCGGAGCCGGGGCGGGTCGCTAGTCATACAATAAAAAAAGAACGGTTCAAAGTAATGCTTTGATAGTAACAGATGGCGCTGTAAGTATTTTAAAACACGCTATCATTTCGTCTTTTCTGCCAATGAAATAGTTTTGTTTTGGATTCATACTTCGTACACATCATTACCTATCTAGTCATATATTAGGTAATGGAAGATAAACTTGCAATTTTTAGAAGCATTGTGTTGTATAACAACAGATGCTTATTAAAGGCGTAAAAGAAAATCATGTAAGTACGGTACTTACGTTTAGAGTATTCAAGGTGATTCTACCTATGCTCATCATAATAATGGTAGGCTACAGCTCGTCGCGTATTCGCTCTACAGACCGTTTACCGTAAGTTGCCCCCCGACTGCCATATGGCAGGCGGGGATCATCTATAGTGGATGGCCTGTAGACGCGATGTGTTAAGGTGGTTCTATAATTCCGACACCAGAGTCTGTGCGGTAGGTGAACCTCTAAATCCACACGATAAGCAAGTAAAAATGTTTATCCAGTTTTTCTTAACGCCTCTGCTGTATAGATAGTGCGGTTAGGTAATGTCATGCCGCTCCTCCGATGCTGCGACACGCCTCTCAGCTGCCGTGTCACTCTAGTGCGGTTTCACCTATAAAAAAAAAGTTACCGAGTTTCTTAAACTACCAATAGTTTCTATTTCAAGAAAATTTAGCTTCGGCTTTATTTCCCACTTATTGGTTCGTTAATGTAAAGTTTTTCTGTCTTTTTACTCAAAGTTCACTAGCTTTAGTTATGTCTTGTGTACTCCCTTATTATTGTAGGTATCGGAATATTTTGCTTAGAATATGATACAATAGGTATATAATTTAGATGTATACGATGTGGATTTACTTATTAGATAAATATAAAATAATAATAGGAATAATAAAAAATGCGTGTGTCAAAATGTATGTAGGTGTTGTGTAGGTATCTATTAACTAAATGATAGTCCCAAAGATACTGTCTTGAATTCACTAGAATAATTTTGAAGTACTAGTGCACGTCCTTATTCTGTGGTACACTTAACTGCATTTATGAACGTGACCCTACTTAATTATAATGGTGTAATAAGGAACAACAATTATAGTACAGATGGCGCTAGTAGGATTTTAAAACGCGCTATCGTTTCGTTTTTCATGTGGTTTTAAAGTTTTTCGTTGAAATTATTTTAGCACAAACTAGTCTAGTTTAGCCCTGAGTTATGAGCAATGCATTATCTAGTCTATACTTAGTCAAACATGTACTTAAGTTAGATAAGGTAACATTCTGACGTTAAATGAAAAAATTTTTGATAGCATTTTGTTGTTAAGAACAACAAGTGCTTCTTAAGTAAATAAAATAACTGGATCTCATCGAAAGTAAAAATTACCTAATAGAAGTGGTATATAACTACAACGCAGTAAAGTTTACCAAGAACGGCTAGGTACTACTTATAGCTAGGGACACATTGCCGAATGAAAGGATATCATAATGTATCTAGTCAGTTAAAATGTGGAAGGGTATCAAAATCCATCCGGGGAATCCGGAGATATGAGCAGTTATTTATTGCTTCAAATGTTGTTTTAGTTGATGATTTAATGGAATCACTTTAGTATCCTGAGGTAAAACAGAAAGTTGTAGATTTGTGCCTGTAATATTATTACAATTACTATCAACAGTTTGTAATGTTTATTCTTGTTTATTAAACAGGGCAATGGCTGTGCGTTCCGGTGAACTGCGATTTTAATATAGATCTCTTAGTTCATAATTTAAATTAAAATGCAAATGATTTATTTCAGTTTTTAGGTCCATAGAAGATATTTTAGTAAACAGATTACCTTGTCCATAGAAGAGTTAGTAATAAATAATATCAAAGGGACTTATTATGTATCTATTTGTAACGAGGTGCCTTGCATGCCACCTCGTTGCCTCATTCTCATCTCATTTATCATTTCTTTTTCGTTTAAATTCGAATATTTAATTTTGGAATTCAATCGACAATAATTATCCGTCATTTCATCCATTTTTATATTAACTTTTTCCTTTACCTCTAAACATGTCAGCCGATACCTAAATTCTAGTAAAAATCTCTAATTGTATTTATACAACTTTACCATTATCAATAAATATTAATCAGTGTTGTTCCGCATGTTATTATTACTACGTTTCGCCCGTTCTTCATCTTCGAGTTGATGCTTCGCAGGCGTCCCATATTTATTTGGCAGTCTGTAAATTACTTCAAGGCGATGCAAAATAGAAGGCTCCTGCCGGCATACAAACACCCCCAGGAGTCAGGAGACTGTCGGAGCTGGAGCGGAGTTGGCTCATGAAGGAGGCGCATCCTTTTTTTCACGACGGCTTAAAATTCGTCCGTGTGCGCCTTCGCGAACATCGCCGTCGCGCTGCAGCGCCACTCCAGCCTCATCAGCATCCTGAAAGCCTGGCCGCGTACCTAGCGTGACCTGCGGCGCGAAACTTGCCAGAACGTTAGTATTGTAGCATTTTACGATATTTTCGAGCACTTTGCGTTACATGACTCAAAACATTACTTATAAGTACGTATTTTTAATCTTATTGTGATATATTATAGTGTTGAAATCGTTTTCTAAGTGAAAAAGAGTAGCGTTACTTTTGCATGAAAATTGAACGTTTTTTGCAAAAGTTGGGTAAAAAAACAAAACAATTTCTTAATTTCGGTGGTAGGTACATTTCTCTAGCAGGTTTTTAGAAATGAAAAGCAATTTTAATTCTCTCATGTTAATTTTGACTATGGGTTACTGGCATCATTTTCTTTTCTTTGTTACTTTATTGCCAGTACAATGTTTTCCAATTTCATCGATTGTCTACTTGCGTCTGAATTGCGGTAGTTTAAAAATATTTGTCGTGTGGTTTCCGGCTAAGCAAAAATGAAACGTGATTGATCGCAATAATATTAATATAATATTATGAGATTTTTATCAAGTCGGCATGCAATGGACATGAAATTGTTTTTATGTGTAGCTTCATCAATGGAATTTTAAACGTAGTATGCATAGAAAATAACAGATGGCGGTAAGAGTTTTCTAAAACTCGCTTTTGTTTGGATTATTCTGTGGTTCAAATGTGTATGAAACTCAATCAGTGACAGAATACGTTGAGGGTGGAGCAAAGTCTCCATGCCCTAAATTTTTGGAAGCATTTTGTTGTCAAAAACAATAATGCTTGCATAATTTATCGTTATTAAAAAAGTCGAATGAAGTTAACTGCTAGGCAAAGGTCTAAAGATTGAGGCCTATCTACGGGGACTGTCCACGAAGATAAGAAAAAGGTAAGATGAGAGAAAGAGCTTTGATATAATTGCTAGGAGAAGAATGATTTTAGCTGGTTCATCACTCTCAACTAATTTATGGATAACGGGTCGCTGAATGTCCCGTATCTTTGTATTGCAGCGATTCCTAACTTATCTGTATTCCTCACAACTGCAATCAGTAGCCTCACGTTTGTATCGTGTCCCAGAATGAAACATAGGCTACCTTTTACCGTGGGAAAATCCATTATTCCCACAGAAAAAAATATTAGCGCGGGCAGAGCCGCGGGACGGAAATCTAGTATACTACAATTAAATATTCATAACAATTTTGGAAGCTATAATTGGGCCTGTAAATCTGTTGGCAAACCTTTAAATAAATAAATACATTAATTGCTCTATTTATCAATCCACATTATTATCATTCATTTAGGTATACATTTCCATTTTATTATCGTTCATTTTCATAATTATCTTTCTTCTAAAATGGCGGATCATAAGACGATAAAAAATAAAAGTAAGGAAGATCTAGATGGCGCTAGCAGTAGATACTCGTATTTTAAAACGCGGTAACGATACCTCGTTTCTACGATTTAAGACATCTGCTTTATATTTGTTCGCTACAGTCTTGTTTATTAAGAGTATAACGCAGTTACTGCGAAAGTAATTTTTAGAGGCATTTTGTTGTTAAAAACGACATAAATGCTTATAACGAAAATAAAGGATTTAAATAACTTAAGTATCCAAATAACATCAAATTGAACAAAAAAAAAATTAAACAACCTCCGCCACAATACCGGTATTTAGATCCTTTCAACAACTAGAAAAGAGCTAATCTTCAAATGGCTGAAGATATTTTCTTGGATCATAGCTGAGATCACTCTCACACTGAAACCTTGCAGTAAAAAAAGGCTAGATCAAAATCTGCGCATCCGTTTAGGAGCTACGATGCCACAGACAGTCGGAAAGACAGAAACACACGTCAAACTTATAACACCCCTCTTTTTCGTCGGGGGTTAAATATGACTTACGTTGAAATAGGAAGCGCATAATAAATTGCAAAAGCAGTGCCTTTGTCTACGATCATCAATTTCTTAACAAACTGTCGAAATAATTTGCTCAGTTTCGTTCCTACATAAAGGGATATGGAGGCACTAGTTCTATTTTTACCCAACTGCAAAGGAACGGTTATGTTTTTCCCGCGTATCTGTGTGTGTATGTATGTATGTGGTATGTCTATCTCTTTGAACAGTTTCTCTAAATGACTTCCAATAACAAAGTTGGTAAATAAATTTCCTTTATAGCTCTTTTCTGCAAAATAAATACTACCTATGCCGCTGCTGCTGCAAGCTTCGGCTTTCCTCATCCAGTTGCTGCCAGCCAGTCACTTTGTGTTTAGTCGCTTCAATTACCCCTACAACTACGTTTGCCTTTTTGCGGTCTCCACTCTAGGCTAGGGTGTGGCTAGGGCTAGGGCCTACCTGCGTAAAACTAAAAACAAAGTGTACAATTATTATGCAAAACACTACAAATGTTGTGCATAGAATATTACACTTGATCGTACTTCTTGTTCAAATCGATAACGCAAGTTGAGGTACCATCCGTGTGATATCGTTTTCCTTACAGATATCACTTACTGGAAGTTTTGTACTTGTGCAAACAATAGGATTTTTGCTATTTATTTTATTTTTATTTTATTTTATTGTAAAGGTACAATAACAAGTAATAGAATAAAAATTATATAACATAGCAGAACACTAGGAAATACAAATTTAAATCTGAAACTCTTTTAAAATTGTACACAACATTCAGCAAGACTTGTTAACATTTAAAAGGGCGGACATTGGACTAATAATAGAAACAATACTATAATTTTACATAAATACGGCTATTAAAGAAACGAAGAAAAAAGTGTGTAAGAGGGCAACAGTATAGAATATAAATACATACATGGTCGATATAACTATTGTAACTTAAACAGTGATGATCGGAAGCTGTTGACACTACAATCTATTTTTATTATATCTAATAGTACCTATATCTGTTTTTTTTTTATTACTGACGGTAAGTGTAATAACAGATCTACATAACAATATTTACATTTAATATTCCATAAATATAGTCTAGATGGCGCTCGAAGTATTTTAAAACGCGCTTTGTTTTGGTGTTTTGTGCGGTTGATATTGATTTATCTAAAACTTGAAACACGGATTAAATTCGCATACTTTTAAGTACGTTTGCACATTTTACCATAACGATACTCAATTTTTTGAAGCATTTTGTTAGTAAAACAACAGATGCTTATAATAAAAAGTTGACATAGAAATTAAATTATGAACGTAAGTGGGTACACTGTGACCAGCACAGATTACGTACAGCGACAGCGGCGGCGCCCACATTAAAATTCATCTGTTATGTTATGGTCAATGATATTATTATTATAATGATTGTATTTGTGTGTGTGTATGTGTATGTTTGTAATGAATAAACTCTAAAACTACTGAACCGATTTCAAAAATTATTTCACCATTAGAAAGCTACATTCGCCCTGAGTAACAAAGGCTACCTTTTACTTCGGGAAATTGCCTCATTCCCAATGGAAAGATTGATAACGCGCGCGGAGCCGCGGCGCAAAGCTAGTAATAAATAAATATGTGAGAATACCTCAAACACGGCTATAGGATCTCATATACTCGTAGTATAGAGCCTGTACTGTACTATAAGCGGTAGACGGTTGATATACAAACATACATAATACAACATCCAGATAAAGCAAACACAAGTGCTCGTGACACGAATTTCTACCCTGGGCGGGATCCGAACCTTTGACCCTGTGCTTCGAAGACAGACATACTTCCAAGTAGTGTCGGGGCAATGTTTATTTTACCATGATTTTACCTTATTTTCAGGTTGATTTGAAGAACTACCAGAAATTGACAAACACGTTAGAAAAATGCGGGTGATAATATATAAATGTTGTCTATAGTATATAGCCTACCCTCATTAAACTACAATGATGTAATAAGAAATAAAACTTTAAGTACAGATGGCGCTGCTGGTAGGATTTTAAAACGCGCTATCGTTACGTTTTTCCTGCAGTTCAAATGCTTTTGGTTGAAACTTTTCAGTTATAACTAGTCTAACTAGTCATAGCTTTAAGATAGTTTTATGTAGCTTTTAATCATGACTATTTATTTTTTTGCAGGCATTTCGTTGTTCAAAACAACAAGTGCTTTTTCAAGATCATTCATCAATGATGATGAAAAAGAGAAATTCTCAATATTACATTCTAAGAAGTTATAATTATTGTTATTATAATCTTCACTAGGGTTTTCCAAATCTTTGATCTATGTCTAGTTTACAAAATATATGAGCCAAGACTGCATATTTCTTGTTGTTTCAATTATTAGAAACGCAACACAATGAGAGTGCTGTTGTTTAATTGAAGAGTTATCATTTTAGTCTTCTATTCCGCCATCAGATCGAAACCAAATTTCAATAGTAGGTACTCGTAAGGTAAGGGTATAAGTTTTATTCATTTAATTTTTCTTATGTCGATTCATAAGTAACTGAAATGTTGTCAAAACAATTTACCGATCGGGAACAAGGGTATCATCAATTAAGGAGTTATTTCCTCATATCTTCAAATTTGATCATACAATCTCAATAATATATAATGACCATTTCGTCAATGCTTGAGATTACTGTTTTTATTTCTCTTATGTAAAGCCCTACTTACTTTATATTTCAAATTGTTATAAAATGTGTTGATTTATAGCACGCCACTGTAACTTTTTTAAAAATAAATGAATAAAGAGATACAAGGTAAACACAAGGTACTCTTTTCCAGTGCGGGTGTAGAACCCGCAACCACGCGACCCTGTTGTACTGCGAAGGCACTGATGTTAATTAACTGTTATAAAATAACATTGTAAAAATTGTTATATATATTAAAAAAAAATTACAACTATAAAGAAGCTTTGATTTTTTTTTTTAATATAGGCGAAAACTGACAATTCCTCTCCCCCTTATCCATGAAATTATTGAGCCTTGAACTTTTGAAAAAAAAAAAATGTGAACAGACCTATTACTTTAAATTAAGGATGTCGTGAACGACAGATGGCGCTAGGTCTGTTTTAAAACTCGGTGACGTTTGGTTTCCGTCATCCTTTAAGACACTTTTGCTGCTTTGCAGAACACAAGCCGGTAGATCTCTAATGAGATTTTACACTACATAACATAATATTATTTTTTGGAAGCACTCTGTTGTATCCCTATACAATACAGCAGATGCTTAATCAGTTAGAATAAATTACAAAGAATTAAGTATTTTAATTATTAAAAATTTTAATCGTTGTCTTTGCTATCAGTTTGAAATGTATTTCATCACAAATTTATGTCTGTAGTATAGTAACTTTTAATTCGCCTATGTAATATTGAAATATAAGCATTGTGTGATTAGACAGTAAACGCGTAAATGCTTTAAATATAATAAAACAATACGGTATTATGTATTAATTAACAGGCCTATTCCACCAGGACCCTTCATAAAAAAGGAAATAATCAAAACTTGGGGGCCGCTTTAAACTATGCTTATATTAAAGTAATACATTTAGATGTTATCAGATTATTATGAGCACAGCTTGAATAGTCACACTATGCATTTTTTTAAACGGCCGTTTTTAACTATAACGCACAGTATAACAATAATTGCAAAGACATCATTCATAGTCTCCTGTAAATGTACTTCATAGACTTCTTGAGTTATCAACTTTGAAAAATTTAAAACTACGGCGGTCGCCGGCCGCTGCCGCGGCACGCTCGCTCCGCTCGCTCGGCTCCCTCCGCTCTGTTATTGACATCAGTCTAACCTAACCTAACCAACCGATTTGATTCTGGGTAGATTTGTTTTTTTTAACGGGGGGCTGGGCCCCCGAGCTCCCCCTTTTGGCGGGCTGCGCCCCCCCCGTCCCCCCACTTCGGTTCACGCCCTTAGATATTTGGTGCAAGATTAGTATTTTAACGCACGAATAATATATTTGTTGTAAGATTCGATTTTTTGGTTAACAGAAAATTATATTCCATTTCCATTTTATTCAGTAAATAAGGGATATCAAAATATGAGGGCGCTAGTGGACTGTAATAGGCCTCTTTATTGTGAAGGTATTTTATTATTGATATTGACAAAGTTTGTTTAAATGCATTCTTTTAACTTTGCTGTCCGGAGTTGAATTACTTAAATCACGAAGAAAACCCGAAAAACGACCATTAAAATAATTGTTAACATTCAGAAACGGTATTTACCACGTTTTAAAAAAATAACCCGCGTATAAATAAATACAGCCTAGGGTATACATACATAATATATTTTAATAGCATTCCGCCGCGGCTCCGCTGGCGTTAATGATTATTCCCGTGGGAATGAAGCATTTCCCCGCGGTAAAAGGTAGCCTATGTTACTCAGGGTGAATGTAGCTTTCTAATAGCGAAAGAATTTTTGAAATCGTTATAGTAGTTTTTGTGTTTATTCATTACAAACATACGCACAAAGATACTAATCTTTTCTCTTTATAATATGACTCGTAGTATGAGTATGATTATTACATTACATTTAAGGCATTTAGGCCTTTACTATCTAAATAAATTGATTGATTGGTGAATTAAAAAGTTACTCTAAATAGACATTGGTGATTAATGGTGATAGAAGACTATATGAACTGATAACGAATTAACGAAGACAACGATTCTCATGACTAATATTTAACATCGCCAATTCATATTGTTAACTGATTAAGCATCTGCTGTACTGTATAGGGATACAACAGGATGCTTCCAAAAAATCATTTAATTAATTTCATTTAATTTCGACGGTAGATGTGCCGTAAAGCAGAACTAGGTAGTCAAAGGACGGCGGAAACCAAACGTTATCGAGTTTTAAAACGGACCTAACGCCATCTGTCGTCAACGACATGCTTACTTCAAAGTAAAAGGTTTTCCAGGATAGTTTAGTTTATTATACGAAACGTACGTTTTGATTAATTGTACCGACCTATGTATTCAATAAAAAATAGTTATATTGTATTGAACATATTGTATTGAAGAAAAAAAAGCGCTGGATGGAAAGAAAAAATAAATCAGGTTAAGTAGAAAAAAAACCTACCTACCCTAACAAAACTACGAAACTGTTGTCAGAGGAACAGTTTTCAGAAACTAGATGGCACTGGAAGAATTTTACATAAAACTCGATATCGTTTGGTTTTCTTTATGGTTTAAATAATTTCGTAAGATTTTGTTCTTCACATTCCGTATCTTTAGATACTTTAGCTATAAGAATTGGATATGTAACCTTTTAACCTAGCTTTCAGCTTTAAATTGTTACGTATCTAGTCGTAGTATGTAAGGATAGGGTTTAAGATATAGTATTCAATACTATTTTAAGTCTTTTTCGATATTTTTTTGAAGCATTGTGCTGTGTAACAGCAGATGCTTGATAATTCAAAAAATCTTAACATTGTGAATTATTAGCATGACTATGTCGACTACAATAGTTACCATGGTCTAAGAAAACAAGGTCTAACCACTAGACCACGTGACTGACACAAACCTACGTCATCTTGCGCTGTTCGTCCTTGTCGAATGCGCAGTGGCGGATTAAGAGTATCCGAGGCCCTAAGCACAGAGCCTGTGTAGGCCCTCTATTGCTTAAATGGAAATGGAAGGAATGGAATTAAAGGTAGAAAGTATATAATGAAAGTTCATCAAAATACGACTTCAAACTGCAATGTCTCAGAAAGTATGAGATTTACGTTTACGACAGTTTTTCAAACAATAATAATTGTTGTTTTAAATAATATTTTCTATGGATTGGCATAGGTTTCATACCTGTACATCAAAAAGTGACATTTCATATACTTCCAAGTTTAGGTATGTTTATGTTTATGTATGTTAAATTTGCCTTTACACATTTAAATTTCACGTTAGGAAATTTTATACGGATTTACAGAAAGAGCCGAAATAAAGTAAACTCATTCAACTGTGAGACAGCCTGATTATTATTTATTTATTTATTCCACTTATTATTGTTTTCTGTTTTGGTTTTGTAGATTAATTTTGTTTGCTTTTTTTTTTAGTATTTCATATTTTTAATAAAATGTAGCATGGGTGCACGTGGTAAAAGGGACGCTCTGAAAAACAGCACTGCTCCAGATTATGTTCTGGAACAGTATTTAAGCTGAGAGTAGCCCTATTGCCACAATATCTTTATTGATTTATTTTGTATTTTTTTATTTGTTTGTGTATTATTGTGGCAATAAACGTTATATCTATCTATCTAACTATCATCTATGTTCAAGAGGTTCCATGCTTTTTCATTTTTTTTGGTGAATTACGGTGTATTTGTGAATTTATTATTTTAGTAAAAGATGAAAAAAAGCTGTGAAAAGTGTGGTGACAGTTGTTCGTCAAAGTTGAGGGACTTTTCGAAGTTTAGTTATGAAACATAAAGTTAGAATTATTGTTGAAAAAGGCCATATTCTTTATACGTGTACGTAATCAATAGTGAAAGCATAAATATAGTACTTACCTGAAAACTTTGTGTGGGGTAACGATAAGTGTAGTTTCAATCAAAGCCACTCCGTAAATAAAGTAGGTAAGTACGTGCGGTAATGCGTATGGGCGCTATCATTGGCAATGCAAAGACAACTAAAATCACTCGGTCGCGCGTCCCGGACTGCTCGCGCCTTGTGATTTCGGACATATTGTGGATGAATCTCGATAAAATGTAGGTATAAAATCAAACGCCAGCAGAGGATGGAGGCCCCTGGAGAACAGGGGCCCCAAGCACGTGCTTGTAGTGCTTATACGTTAATCCGCCACTGCGAATGCGTGTAATAGACAAGGATGAACAGCGAAAAATGACGTAGGCTCGTGTCAGTCACGTGGTCTAACGGTTAGACCTTGTTTTCTTGCACCATGAATAGTTACTAAAGATTTCACGGTCCCCTGACGGGATTCAAACCCGAACGAAAAAAATCGACACTCCGAAAAAAAAAGTAAATTGCAATCGGACAGTCTGTATTTCGTCGTTGCCAAAACAAGACCTCTTATGTGACGCCCTGGACGAAAATCACTTTTTTACACCATGTTGTAAAAAATCAAATTCTCCACCTTGTACAAAAACTCCCATGTCAATATCTTATATATTCGCAGAGGTACAGGCGACGATAAAAATCTCCCATGTGGCACTCGAAAATAATTGACAATCAAAATATCTCATGTGGTGCAACTGTGCACATGAGATATTTTAAATATCGCTAAAATGATATTTTGTGCTAATGATAAACACTTGCGAGGTTTTGACTTGCATAGGTACTTTGAATAGACCTTTAAGATGAATATAAGCTACCTTTTACTGCGGTTATACGTGGGGAACACTAAAAGTTTTGCACTTCTAGCTAATCGGAACTATTCAATGAATTTTGAATGTTATATTTTTGAAACGACTTGCAACCTTCATAGTAATAAAAAAAATTGGCGTGAAATCATGTTTTTTTATCACACATCAAATTTCAACGTAGGTACGCAATGAAAATGGCCGAAAAGCCAAAAATATTTTAGAGCATGAAGGAAAAAAAATTACGCGCCTAAAATAAAATAAAATTCTAAAATTGTTCTTTCATCATGTTATAAAGCGATGACTTTTTATGATTTTAAAAGTTCTCTCTCTCCGCAAGACTGCCGCTTGTCATCAAAATACTTTTGGGAGAGAAGCATCTTGTTTGAGCACCGTGAGGCGATGGTTTGCTGAATTTCAGTGAGGTCGGGTTTCTCTACATGACGAATTTCGTGAAGGGCAGCCTTCAACTGCCGTCAACGAAAATAATGTGGCTACTGTTAAGCGGCTAATTGAAGAAAACCCGCGGATTACCTATGAGACAATTCGAGGACTATTGGGGATTGGTGTGAGCCAAATTCGTAAAAGTTTACACGAAGAATCAAAAGTTCGGAAACTTTGTTGTCGTTGGACCCCTTATGAACTGACAGCTGCAGAGCAGAAGCGGGCTCGCGTGGAATGGTGCTTACAGATGCTTCTGAAGTACGACCACGGACATTTTAATGCTGTTTATGACACTGTCACAGGGGAGGAAACGTGGATTTATTGTTTTAAATCCGAAAAAAAAAAACAGCCATCTTGTGTATAGGTGTTTGAAAATGAGAACAGGCCATCAAAAGTGAGGCAGGCGAGAAACGTTGGTATAAATTTGATCGCGTTTTTTTTCTCAGCTCGGGTCCCATCTGCACAATTCCACTTGAAGATCAAAAAAGGTGTTAATGCCGAGTGGTATTCTACCATTTATTTACCCAGGGTGTTAGAAAAAGTTTGCGAAAGACGACCAAAAAGCCGCGTTCTCCAACATAATGACAACGCTTCTTCACAAACGGCCAACAAAACAAAGTCATTTTTAGCTTTCGAAAAAGTAGGTACAACTCGTCACCCATCCTGCACATAGCCCCGACCTAGGTTTCACTTTTACCAACTCCGAAGAGGCAGTGAGTGATAGCGTTCAATCAGCTCATAGAAAACATACATTCAGATCTGTGGTCTTTCTGTTTTAAAAAATGGTTCGATCGCATGAAATTTTTTTTAAAATGTATAGGAGAGTATTTTGAAAAGCAATAAACATAATACTTTGGTTATAACATAATGGTTTTTTTAAGTTACGTAAAACATTTAGTGTGACCTAGCTACGTAGACCGACTATCATCCATTTTATGATTCTCTTATTTTTGTGCCTGGAATTTAAAACTGATTTGTGACTGAACTTCTTCTTTACTGAACAATTTATTTTATATTTTGTATTTTTGAGAATGTCGACTTAAAATACGTGAGATTATAGAGGTTGATTTTATAGTAGTCTTTTATTTTTAGTTTCATAAAACCTCATATGTTTCTAAAATTAGCAACCAAAACCTCTCATGTGCAGAAGTCGTGGAAAAAAATTAAAAAAAAGTGGATTAATATCTCGGTATCGATACTGTAATAACTATAAAAAATGTCTGAAATATAGATACATATATAACAAAAATAAAATTGACATGTCTCCATACATTTTTTTTTCACGGAGAAGTTTTTTTCGATTTTCTCAAAAGTACCATCTGTGCACATACAAGGTCTTGTTTTGGCAACGACGATTTGTTAGTTTGTTCGTACAAGTAAATACTATTTATTGTTTTCAAGTAATTTTCAGTTTTTGGTAAACCGCTTCTTCCGCCCTGAATTACTTTATTATCAGTAGGATCATACATCAGTTAATTTCACGATATATAAAAGTTTCTGGATCAAGCCAAAACTACTTTTAAAGAGAGGTTTTTATGAGGGGCTGATTGGGGATCGCAGTTGTCATTGATTACACAGGTGAACGCTGCCCATTCCTTGGGTATTCCCTTTAGTCGCTTTGCACGACACCCACAGGACGAGTTGTGTTGGTTAGTTACTGTTAAGCCAGATGGCATCTAATAATTTCATAGCTGCTCTTTTCTCTAACGGGATAAGGAGAAATTGATAGAAACAGAAAAAAACCATGAAAAGTAAAAATTTAAATAAGATCAATAAAAGTAAATAAAATGCACGCGCATCGGTTCAATGCGTAATAAAATTACTTTACTTTGGATAATAAACTTTTTTTCGTTGTAGCACCTACCTATTAATTTATTGGGAGTACCAGGTTTGTATAAACTTATTGCAGCGGAAAATGTAATCATTCTCCCGGGAAAAAAATAAAATGCAGCCAGAGGCTACAAAAAAAATCCTATTTTTAAATGTAAACATAATAAGAAAAACAAGCGTGGAAAATTTGTCCCAAATTCCCGATGCAGTGGCGTCACCTACACCGAGCAAACAGAACTACATCGCGCCTAGACACGAACCGCAGCGAGTTGGGATGACCTAATTCCCTCGCCTATTAAAAATAGCGGGCGACAATACCTCAAATACTATTTTTAGTGCGTATCTTCGAAATCTCTGAGCACACTCTGTTATCTCTCCGCGTCGCTCGCACTTGTCTCGAGTTCGTACACCAAAACGTACGACAGTTAGCAACGGACTCGGCTGCGCAACGCGGCTTCCCTCGCGCACCAAAATCGATACACACCAACCAACCAGTCACAATTGTTTTTCCTCGAATGTTAGTGCCCGTTTAGTTCAGCTAGCGTTTTTAGTTTAGTAAATAACATGTTTTAAAACCAATCAGGATTCTACAGCCATGGAGGGTGTCAAACGGTACATTAGGAGTGAATCAGCGAGCTGTGTTCATATGGTCGAAGAAAGTGCTGCGAACAATAGAAAAAGTGCAGATCCTCATGAAAAGTTGAAGGCTTTGTTGAACTCGCCTGAAGATGACACTGATGATACTTTGCCTCCGTCTGACGCCCCTAAATTCGGAACGGTGATCCACAACAGGATATTCGTCGGTGGTTTCTCCCTGACGACCACGGATGAGGATCTGTGGAAGTTCTTCTCAGGGTTCGCGACAGTGACAGCTGCCAGAGTGATATACGACCGCGCTGGCGTCTCCAAGTGCTACGGATTCGTCACATTCGCCAGCCCTAGGGTCGCGAGACTGATCGTCAAACAGGTTAGTAAGATTCTCAATCTTTTGTTTTCCATGACATTTCTGATCTAACCCTTGAACTTCTGCACGCCACGAGACCGCCCACGGATTGGTTCTCAAGTGTCAAAGGTTAGAACATTTCGTCTGCAATCAAAATAGATTAAGCTCTCAAATTCTGCCATTAACTGCCTTCTCGTCGGAAACAATGGTCTTGATCGGATTTATTTAAAGACGTTCATTGCGACAGTCGAATGCATCGCCTTGAACTTGTTTTGCGACGTATCGCAGTATATTTATCTCAAATGACCAAATCTTTCGTTCTTTTTATCGTTTGATAAGAATTTTGTCCTCGCGACACGGCAGCTGATTTCTGGCAGCTTGTCTTGATAAGGCTCCCCTTATCAGTACGGTAACAATGTTCAAGTAATTGATTGCTTACTACTCGCTTATAATCAAAAGTAGGCCACGACGTTCTAAGATGAAATCAACGAAGTTTTGCAATAAGTAATCGTGTTGTTGTTTTTAACCATAATCTGCCAAGGCAAGTTATATGTCTTTTTATTACTTTAAGACACAAGGAAAGAAGATTATTAATTCCCAGTGAACAAAAATATAACACACAAACACACATTATTTAGGAATTTCAATACCTTGTTATAATGTCGTTCCCTTTGTGATTTCGCCAATTGCTTGCCTGCTTGTTGAAAACTAGAAATTATGAAATAAACACGTATCTATATGAAATCTTTCTATCTTACTATTTTTCATATCTCGCGTGTTCTTTTTCAAATGCATGTAATTTGAAAAATGTTGATTATTAAAGTAACATTATTTCTGAAACGTTAAATTACAAGTTAGTTAGTACCTAAAATGATAAGCTATTCTTCAATGGTTATAAAACTTATAACAAAGCTAATAAGTCTTTAGTTTGGTCATTCCATTTACATTGATACTATACGTACAGGTGTAATCAAATATTTTCAAATAAATCATAGATTCTTAATGCTAAGTAAACAACTGTTGTTGTTGCTAAAGACACAGAGAAAGGTAATATGTAAGGCTAAAGACACTCGAATTTCACCCAAGCTACCGTCTTTACTAAGTTCTATTTAAAAAAAAATTAAACTGTTTTCTACATCAACGTATCTGACACGTGTACTGTGTACATAACCCATCACAAAGACACGTAACTTATTTAACCAACAACTGTGATCCCCAATCAGCCTGTTTACTTAAGGATTATGAAAACACCTTACAACTAAGCAAGGAGCCTCTGATAAACTGTCTTGTAGTAACTAGTACTAGTGTTGCCACATGTTATATTCGTTAACAGCTCGTATATTTAATATGTCCCCACCGAGGGGCTCGAGCTTACCCGGCAATCAGGGTGATAAAGGCCTTAGTCGACCACGCTGGCCCAGTGCGGGTTGGTCCGAACACACAAACTTTGAGCTACTTCGCAGGTGTGTGTAGGTTCCCTCACGACGATCGCTTGAACCAAGCGTCTCCCGAAAGGTCCTCCTTTCGTCACAGAATAAATAATAGACCTTTCGTTAACGCGGTGGCGGCTACGGCCGTAGCCAATAGGCCACCGATTCTAGTGGTTTAATAATAACCCTAATTATCCAACTATTTAATATTACTAGCTTTCCGCCGCGGCTCCGCCCGCGTTAACAGTTTTTCCCGTGGGAATGAGGCATTTTCCCGCGGTAAAAGATAGCCTATGTTACTCAGGGTGCATGTAGCTTTCTTATTGTAATGAATAAACTAAAAACTACTGAACCGATTTCAAAAGTTCTTTCACCATTAGAAAGCTACATTGACCCTGAGTAACATAGGCTACTTTTACCGCGGGAAAAACTGTTAATGTGGGCGGAGCCGCGGCGGAAAGCTAGTGATAAATAAATGAGTTAGCATGTACAGTAGCCAGCACATGCGGCTGGACATGTTGACCTTGAGAGCGCCCGTATTCCGTTGCGATAGGGGTGAATTTCTTAGTGCGAATGTCCAACCGCATGTGCTGGCTTTTGTACCAGGCATGTAGCAGTAGTCGGGAGTTATTTAGTTTGGCACCCATCGATCGCTGAGTCAGGCGTCTGATATTACAATAATAGGCCCACGCACTGCGTTCTGCCAATATTTATCATCCCTACGCATATTGTATTATGCCTAGGATTAAATAATGAGACATGTATTGTACGGTTTCCAGCATAGAAAACGGACCCCCTATCGTAAGCGGCGGGTAGCCACCGCTTATGACAGGGGGTCCGTTTTCTTTGCATGAGACTGTACCTACAATTTTATGGTAACAGCTTGTCTTTTGGATCTAACTATAAGAAGTCTAATTGGGTCTGCTGTAAGACTGCGCCGGAAGACGTAGCATGGGTAGGCCCCAAGTTTGACCTACGATCTAATAAGGGTCTTGTTTGCCGCTGGATGCGGGCCAAGCAGGACCGATCGTTGTAGTGATCTTTGGGGGAGGCCTTTGTCCAGCAGTGGACGTATACAGGCTGAAATGATAACAAAATATGTTGATAACTCGGTCTCTTACTGCTTGTATTGGACATTTGAGTTTTTGGAACTTTGCTTTGAATGTTATTTATTGAAAATATTTATGAATCTGTCTACCCAGTTAGGCCGACAACAAGCTTTGTTAAGACAAAAATATTTTGAACAGAACAAAAAAGAACCAAGCCATTCTAAGTCATTAAGTGTTTTTATTAATAAAAAGTTTTGAATTTTTTTGAAGTCGTTTGTTCACGTACTTTTCGGCAATTCATTTATTGCAATAAAAGAGAAAATATGTTAATAAATACCTAAACAATAATCGAGTTTTGCTTTTTCATACATCCTAATAATGTATGATTATTGTAATTTTCCAACTTCAAGTACAATAATGTCAGCAAGGAAGTAGGTAAAGTTCTGAAATGGTACCGTTACTACACCCCGTCCACCGCGCTAGATAAAACGTCAGATTCAGATGAAAAATTGCGTAATTAATGCTGAAAGTTACAGGTTTTGTTCTGTCTACCAACGCACTTTTTTAATTGCTTGCTATTATATATAAATATTCCTTTCAGTTTTCTCCTCCATGGGTCATATCATATCCCTACTAAAAATCATAAAATATGTGAAAGTAACTCTGTCCATTTGTTTTATTGTTACGATTTCGAGCCTATTTTGATGAAACAGAAATGGAATAGGCCTTTAGAAAGGATATGACTACCTTTTACCGCGGGAAAATATCTTATTCCCACGGGAACTGTTAACGCGGACGGAACCGCGGGGCAAAATAATACAAAGAGTATGAATGGTAAGCAAGCATTCGTCTAATCCAGTAAATTAATTTATTATTCGCACCCGTCTTTGACTGAGATTTATGAATAAGGCTTTGAGATTATTGTGTTCGCTTATTAATTGAGACGTGGAATCTGGTATTTCCTTTAGAGGAATTTTTAAGTAAAGTTAATTGCTTCTTAATTATTTTGGGTATCAAATAAGTCGCAAAATACCTATTTATCAAATCCGAGCAAATTATTCAGAAAAAGTTACAAAACTGTTCATAATTATTATTATGATAATGAAGTGATAATTTAAGATGTTCTCATGAACAAAGTCCGGTGCAGCTTGATCCGTCGTACTTTTTCAACTCAAGCATAGGTCAATAAAAAAAAAAAATCTCATGAATAGATTTTAGTTCCGTTTTTGTATACTAGGTGTGGCCACCTAGCACATATTTATATTATAGGTATTGGCATATATTTCAATGAATTAGTTTTTTTTCACTAGCTGAACACTAACTACCCTTTCTTAAACTTTAATGAAAAATACAAAATATGTTTTTTTATGACAGTAAATTACAGTAAATACGAGTTCGGCAAAATTGTATCTCGTCTCTCATCGTCGTTGAAATGACGTGTCCAAAGACCAGGCAATAATTTTGCTGTAAGTGAATCGTTGGCTCCAAAGGGCTTCGTACTTAGAGCCGTAAAATTTCTGGAAAGTGAATCGTCTGGCAACCCTGATCAGCCATCAAGAGGCTTTTCTGAAGGTATTCGTCTGAGGGTAAGAGCCTTCAGCTGAAGAGGGCCCCTAGAGGCATTTCAGAAACTGATCCTTCCCTGTTCTTTATATCTCTGTAAGAACGAAAAAAAAAAGATTGAAACAAATAAAAAGCCTCCCATTATTGCAATTAATTAATCAAAAATAAATCAAAAGGTTTTTATTCAAATAAAGATTTTACAAATCACGTTTCGACGTCAAGTTTTAAGTTTTATTTAAACAAAGGCTCTCGTCTCGCATTAATAAAGAATAATTCTAAAAATTTAAAGATATTAGTTTGCAGAACTGGCAGCAAATATTCAAATTCAATGAAACTAACTTTTATATTAGGTACCAAACTATAGCAACGAATCAGTTTATTGCCGCGGGTAAGCCTGCATTGTGTTTGCCTTTGGACAGTTTTGACAGTCATTAGATTGATTCAGCGGCTTCCTGCGACCCTCACCAGATCGTCGGTCCACGTTGGGGGGTCTGTCGACGCCCCGTCTTCCGGCGCGCGGTCGCCTATCAAGAATATTGTATATTTTTGCACTCTCTGTTATAAAATAATAATTTTTAATTTTGTAAATAATTTTTAAAAGGATGCAACGCCTGTGGAGTTTCTTCCGGCGAGTTCTTCTCCACAGAAGACAGCCAAATTTCTGAACTCGCCACAAAAGAATTATGTAACTGAGTATTTAAAAATGAATACTTTGAACTCTGAAGAACCTTTCTGCCCCTACGGCCAATGGGTCTACGCGCAATGTGCCCCGCTGTCGGTGACTACCGACTGTTAACTCACTGAAAATTCCATTTTCAATTCTTATTTAAAAGGAACTCAAATTCCACACTCAATCCAGAGTATCATTCCTTAGTCTGGAGGTATTGAGGGCCGAGGGTCCTTCGGCGCCCTCTTGAGGCCTCCAAAGAATCCAGCCGGGGGCCCCACTTGGACCGTTCAAGTGTTCTTCATACAAACCCACCCACCATGGACTTGTTTTATTTTCAGGGTTTTGTATCTCAAAACCAAAAACAAATTGTACGGTCTCTCGTGTGTTTGTCCGTCCATCTATCAAATCAAAATATATTTTATTGTACAAAACAAGAACAAGTACAGTACAAACAAAACTCAAGAAGACTCAAAAAGAAGGCAAGTGGCGGCCTTATCGCCCTAAGCGATTTCTTCCAGGCAACCATCTATCTGTTACAGCTAATATCCTTCAAAACTACGGGACTAATTAAGTTGATATTTGGTACACGTATGTAAATCCGTGACGCAAAGACATATTCATGTACGACTGAACTGAATGAAAATTCAGTTCAGTTATTTCGGCTGATGATGAAGTATTTTTCCTTCACCCTCTCTTTGCAAGTTTAACTCGTACTTGGCCGGTTTTTTTTTCTTGGTAATCGTAAGTTTCTAGTGACATTAAGGATCATAAAAGACTACCTAATGACCCAAATTTTGAAATACTTTGTGCATGCTATTTTATGGTTCGAACCATAAATTGCTAAAATATTAGGACAAACCAAAGCTTAAGGCGGTAACTAGGTCAAGATTGTTATAGAAATACACCTTTTTTCATCTTATATTATTTTAAATGTTGTGATAAAATAAAAAGAAAACCAGCGAAGTGCGATTTGGATTCAAAGATGAATGGTTCCGTACTATTGTATTTAACGTAAATAAAACCCTATATTTTACCCTCCTTTAACTTGGAACTTTGTGTCTCGAATGTATTTTAATTTAGTTGACGGAATTTGTTTTTGAGGCTACAATTTAGAGAGCTTTAGGAAGAATACCAAACTTTTCGTGACTTTCTCTAGTTTAGACCATTGGCCCATCTTGTGCCAGGCCTGCCCATGCTTTGTGTTCCGAGGCGTGATAGTCATGGACCTTTCCTTTCTGTACAAGCAGTTCCATTAGTTTTGTATTATAAAGTAACTTGTTGGCCTATGGCCCATAGCCTAGTGGTACAGAGGGCCTTTTTATTAGGTTACTAAATTAAAAGTCAAGTATTATTTAAAATTCATAATCTACCCAGTACCCATATATGTATACTCATAATTTGAATTTCAGAAAAATCCAATATAACCACGTAAACATGTCGCCCGCACGCGGCTTCGTAAGTAAAATATTTACCGCTTGTCTAAATTGTTTATGAGGATTAAAAGAGGACGGTTTGCGGATACGAGACGCTTAATTTATGTATATTGCATACTGTATTTCTATACCTGTATTTCTTTGTAGAATTTCAAATAAAATTGGAATATTTTCAAAGAAAATCCTGAAATATACATTTATTGCTGTAAATTAATGCCAGAAAAGAATATGTAACTGAATTATCTAATTAGTGATGTAAATATCCTAAAGTTAAAAATAAGTAGGTACTTTGAACTTTGAAGTAATGCACAAAAAATAATTAATAAAATATTAGTAGCAGCTGTAATTCTTCAATAAATAAAACGGCATACAATTTATCACATTTACGAAATATTTTAAATGGGTCTAATATTAAAGAATACAATTCCTAAAGTTAAAAAGAGTTTCAATTGAATAAGTATATTAACGTAATAAAATGAAAGCCGTATTTCGATAAACAAAACGTGGAAGTGGTAATAAAGTTTGTAGCCGACACATTGTACAGTTGCAGGCCTACATGGTCTGATGCTCGGTAATTTGGACCGGCACGCGACATAACAAATGTATTTCATTCCAGCCCGTATCGGCCACATCTTGGGTGGAGTTACTGCACAGTGGTTCCCAAACTGTTCTATCAAACCCATAACATTAAATTAAAAATTAGGTATAATAACCCCCGACAAAAAACCGTGACTTGATCCTTTCAACAACTAGAAAAGAGCTGATTATCTTCAAATGACTGAAGATATATTCTTGGATCATAGCTAAGAACACTCTCGATTGTCACACCTTGCAAACAAAAAAAAACTAGATCAATATCGGCGCATTCGTTTAGGAGCTACGATGCCACAGACAGACACACACGTCATACTTATAACACCCCTCTTTTTCGTCGGGGTTTAAAAATTAAGTGTAATAATCGTACCAAGCCATAAACCACCAAAAGACTTATTTTTTCTAATCCTTTAGCCATCTGGTATAAAAAAAGATCCAATCCACAAAGTAATTGTTTCACCCATCGGGGATTAAAACCAAAATCATCGTGACAGAAAGCTAACTTTTCTTCCGCTCGGCTAAAATAAAGTACCTAAGGTTGATTAAAATAGGATGTCAAATAATTGAATAAGCATTTTTGGCTTATTCCTTGGAATAACTTGAGTTTGATACTTTTCAATTTATTGTCAAATAATTGAATAAGCATTTTTTGGCTTATTCCTTGGAATAGCTTGAGTTTGATACTTTTCAATTTATTTTCTGAACGAAGACCGTTTTTTTCTTAAAGCAAAAATAAATCAATAAAATATTATTTCATCCCATTTGGACCAGTATTTCATATCAGTTACTTACTTCAATGCTACTCAATAATTCTGAACTATTATTTTACACAAGTAGTACTATTATTTTCTTCTGTGCCTTTATTAGAAACCGAAAAGGTTCGCAACCTCTGATTCGTTATGCTGCAGGAACTAATATATAGACCTGTTATAGTGACTAGTTCTGTAAGTTAATAGTCGGCTGCGTTTCGGCGTCACGTGACTGAGAACTTCCGCCGTCCCAAATAGTTTTATAGTGTCGGAGAACAGCCAGCATTATTAAGTAGTAAAAAAAACATGACTAGGCATATATGTGTTTAAATACATATTATGTATGTGTTTGTTCCTTAATAAAAAGTACAATAGTATAATGTTATATGTTGAGTTGAGTCTAATTCTTCTAAGTTCTTCAATAAAAAGTACAATATACGTATTATGTCCTTATGTCTATTGTTCTACTCATTATATCACAGAATGAAAATATTCATCTTGGAAACCATTAGCCTTATTTTGTATTTTACAAATGCAGGGAATCTTTTCGTTTAAAATGTTATACCCTGAAAGCAAAAGTAAATTTAAAGTATACGCGCAAGTGACGTAGACGGACTTATTAACGAGAATCAAAGTCAATATAGTCAAATTAAATACTTATTTTAGAGTGATGTAAGAAAAGGAAAGAAAATATTACTTACGATTAATATAATAATATTTTGTTTCTTTCTTTATTCCCAATTCTGCTGGGAGAGCGAGGAGTACCTATGACAAATTGTGGCAATTTTGACATCGGACGGGCAAATATCTTCCACTGGGTATAAGCTACCTACAAAATACTGTACCATAAAGTTACGTAATAAGTTTTGTGCATAGTACAGTCAAGAGAAAGTTAAGTTGGACACTTTGGACAAATTCAACTGGTTGTTTATCCGCAACTGGTAGTACTCATGAAACTGAACAACTTTACTTTTCCTAAGGAACATAGGTTGAAACCTTAGAGTATAAATAGAAAAAATTCTGGAAGGGATAGAGTACGCCTATCGAGTCTGAACTGTAAGCACGGATATGAACAGTCCGAATATCTTCAGCGCGTTCGTTTAGTATCAAATGGTTATCGGAGCTGATTATTTTTCCCGGTAAAAATAAGAAATTTAATAGGAGAACATTTTGAAATGTGCAGTGATAAGTTGCAAAGATGACTCGAGGAACAAATCCAAAAAGAAAAATGTTATTGATTTCACCGCCCATACAAAATCTGCCAAAATTTGCTTACGCTTGACATAAAGGCAGCGGAGCGATGCGCGTGCTCTATGTAAACCTGTACCTTAAAATTTAAATTCTACTTGTCATTCAAAGCTGCCGGTCACGTGACTGAAGTTTATATAAAAAGTTGAATATTATTTTTGAGATTTGTCTTTGTTCCTTAAGGGAAGTTGTTCAGTTTCATAAGTACTGCCACTATGTTGCATTTTTTTAAATTAGTTCATCAGTTGCGAAGCCCATTCAATGCAAATAAACAAACAATCCAATCTTTCCTCTTTATTTATAATACTAGCGGCCCGCCCCGGCTTCGCACGGGAAAATTGTTATTGTGGGTTATCCTTTAGTATATTATGCATGTATTGATGATGATGATGGATGATGCATATGATGATGATGATGATGCATAATATAAACCTTCCTCTTGAATCACTCTATCTATTTAAAAAAATCGCATGAAAATCCGTTGCGTAGTTTTAAAGATTTAAGCATACATAGGGACATAGGGACATAGGGACAGAGAAAGCGACTTTGTTTTATACTATGTAGTGATAGTGATTAGTATGGATTAGAATAGAATATACTTAGTATAGAATATTACTACATCTTAACTGAATTTATATTATTACGGATAACTGCGGTGGTAAGTTAGTAAGTTAGTATCGCAGTATTAAGAGCAAAAACAGTTTCAAATTCGGCCCCAGGATCCCGCAAATGGACGAGCCTAATCCGCGCTTCGGGAGCCGCGTTAATTTTAATCTGTGGATTAAAATCGTGCTCAAAGCAGGCCGGAGATATTAAAATTCTTTTTGAAAATGTTCCACAGACTGAAAGCTTTGATAAAAATGTAGGGGACTTTCATGGTTGAGTTCAGATGAATAAATTTCATTCTAATGGGTGTCGTAAAAGGTGACTAAAATATTAATAGACATAAAAAAAAGAAAATATTTTAGACAAACCAGTCGGGGATTGCTCAGTTTTCAAATAGATTCATTTTGCAAGCTTCTAGCACATCATAGTAGGTACCTTTTTGAAATACTGTTGACAGAGTTGGCAATATTGATATCTGTATTAAAGTGCAAGCGATAACAGAACTTAGGTGGTCTAACTTTTCGTTTCCTTACTTATACTACATTTATGTGAATTCAGAACTATTACGAAAGCAGTAAATTATTATCATTCTTTTTTACTGTAATTGCTATCTGCTTCAAACTATAAGATCTTAATGTACAGTCATCTCCAGGGCTCTTTAAACCTCTGATGGGCTGATGAAAGCATAAAAGCTTGTTCCCGATATCATTTTCCCCACGGACTGTACTTTTAAATACATCTTTATAATTAAATGACGTGCAAAAAGGTCTGAAGCTCAGCATTATAGCTGCTGCAGCCGAAACAAACAGCCGCTGATAGTATGCTCCAGAGTCCAGCCGTTCTTTTAGATCAGCACTATTTGGGTGCACGCATAGAGGTAGAGAAGTGCACGTAACAACAACGCATAAATACAAAAAAAAAACAATACTATCAACATGCTATCAACAAGCTTAGAACATATGATTTAAAGTCGAGTTAGCTGATAGCCCGTATTTAAAACAACATAAAAGATTTAATTTATCGAGTTTTATGTGTTTACGTATAGACATATTCAGCTATTGTTAGATACTAAACGGTAAATTACCATTTACCACCAAAGTGAAAACATCTGCTCGTTAATAATTCTTATGGCACGTATTTAACGCGGCGACCAAGTAATCAAAATTGGGGATATAAGAAAAATGAAAATGGGTGCTAAAAATAATGGGTTGGCGACTGTTATTTTAAATATAAAGTGGCTACTAAATAAATGAATTGCAAGGTAGTTTTTAAATTAAAACTGGCATCGAGTATTTGTTTTGGCAACTAAATTTATTTTCAAGCAAAAACATATGGCAGATAAAAAAAGGCATTCAAATGTGGCTTCAAAAGACATTTTAAGACCTCTAAACAAAGTTTAAAACAGGATGCACAGTTATTATCTTATCTTTTAAAAGTGTATTTTACGGTTATGTAAAAATCAATGCCCAAACGAGCTTTTTTTAGATGGAAACCAACAGTTGACAACTAAAAATGACACCTCACTAATATTATTAGTCGACAAGTTATTATTTATACTACCTTACCTATATTTTCAGTCAACTTACTTATTATTTTTGCTATCTTATAGTAGCTGCCATTATTTGATTTTTATGATAGCCCCGTTTTGAGGCTTATTTATGATAATTAAAGCCAAATAATTTAAATGCTGCCAAATAATTTTTTTAGTTGCTAACAGTTTGTCGCCGTTTCAGTTTTTAGTCGCCTCGAAAATAATAAGCCAATTCTTATTAGACAAGTTAGGTTTAGAAGGGTCGCCGTAACGACCTTTATCTGGTAATCTGGTTTAGGTTTAGGTTTAGGTCAAATACAAACGGATTTGATATCGGCGGCGGTTTTACCTTTTCCAATGCCTCGAAATCAATACTTCTAATGCCTTCTAGATGTTGGTTTCACAATTATATTTCGTCCTTTGCTATTATCTAATGTTATTCATATTATAACAAAGTAAAAATACGAATAGTTGTTATTCGTTTAAGGTCGAAACCCTACTCACTAAACCAGTAATAAAAGATTAAAAAAACTGCCCGCAACTTCGCCCGCTCACGCTAACAGTTGAGGGATTTTCTAGCGGTAAAAGGTAGCCAATGTGTTATTCTGATATAGGTATTATTGTAAAGTTGCATTAATTTTAATGTAAACAAGCGTAAAACAATAAAGTAAAGAAGAAAGAGTAACAAATATCCATTCACACATCCATCCTTACAAACTTTTGCACTTATAATATTATCAGGATGGTAGAAATAGTCTTTCTTTGTTAGCTATTGCTCAACTAAAATATTTTTATTAATTAAAAAGAAGGAAAACTTCAAAAATATATATTTACAGTGTAGTGTGGCCCTGCCTTGTTTGTGGTCATATGGCCATGTGTGAGATGTCCACGTTGTCTCACATTATTAAAAAATAAGGTTTCGGCCTCGCTGCTCCACCCGCGTTCAGTTTTTCCCGCGGGAATGAGGAATTTCCCCGCGGTAAAAGGTAGCTTATGCCACTCTCTGTAGTTTATTCTAACTTTATACCAAGATTCATTCAAATTGGTTAAGTAATTTTGGAGTCTATTCAACGCAAACAAACAACCAAATCTTTCCTCTTTATAATATAAGTATGGGAAGGAATACATCAACCTTTTGTACAATGAGCAATTTTACGCGTGTATTCTTTTGAGTCCATCTGTAGCCTAAAGACATGAACGGCCTAGACACAAGCTTAGGCCTTACTCAGGCTTATAGTTATCGCGTCCTGCCAACCCTCCCCATTGTAGGACGCGGTCAATAGGACGAATAAAACTATTGCAAAGATTTGTGTGGTCATTCCAATCTATCTAGAAAGCTGAATAGAAAGGGTAACCAATATTTATGGGTGATTTTGGTAAGTAGTGTCCATTTTTAGGGTTCTGTACCACAAAAACAGAAAAAACGGAATCCTTAAAGAACCATCGTGACAAACAGTTCAACTCGCTTTTAATTGTTTTTTTTTTTTTGGTAACTTGTGATTTACGAGATATATAAGTATCTTTAGTGATTTAATGATTAAACTTAATATGTTTTTCATTCCCTCTTAGTATGAAAGTTATTAACTACTAATTATTTAAAGTCTTGCGTTGTTTGACTTAATTCCCACTGCGTTAAAATATTTTCAGGAATTATTGGACGGTTGAAGTAGAGCAACTTAAATATGTTAGTTCATATTCATATTCATTTATTAGCATTCAAATGGTACATAATAGGTCTTATGAAATCAAAAGTTTCACATTTGATACCTTAAAAGGTGTTGCATGTCATTTACAATAAAAAGAAATTTAAGTTTTAAATTAAAAATAATAATAATTAATAAGTAAACATTTCGTCAGTCATTGTTAAAATAAAAATAATATAAAGCAAAATAGGTCATGTCAATAAAAATAATATGTATATGTATGTATATTGTCAGTTCGATGTATTGTCACAAAAGTATATAATAGTAATTGTTACTACATGACGCAAAATTTGAGTGATTTTGATAAAACCTTGTAACTGAATAAAATTGGGATTTGTTTCGTAAAGTAAAGAAGATCTGTTTCAGTTTTTTTGTTGCTTCTTCTCTTTGCGTCTTTTATAGGGCATCCGCAAAACCCACAGACATAATCCGCGGTCTTATACTATTTTTCAAAACAGAACCCGCGCTTGGTTTAGCGGACGCCCTTGTGTTTTAATATTTTTAGCTTCTGTATACAAACAAAATACAAATTAAAATTGTTTTTTTTACGCAGCAAAATAACTAATACGCACCGGAAATAATAAAAGGAGTCGAATTCCCCTGTCGTAAACTTAAATCACCCGATTGTAATCACCTAGTCACTTAGGGCATTAAGTTCACTTCTAATTAACCTTGTACACCTGTGAAGCCAGTAAATAACATTAATATTACATTGTGTTTAGCCTCTAATATGGTGGCAATAGAAAATCAGCGTACATGAGTACTATTATATATTCTGTGGTACAAGGGAAAACACTTATCGCACAAAACCTCCTTCTGAGGCTTTTGTGTTTACCAGTGGTGTGTGGGTGGGTTCTACCAAATGAAGGGTATTGTGGCTGATTCCTGCACCACACATTATAATTTAACATTTTTGAAGACGGAAGACGTACAATATATATATTTTTTAATATAATGAATGAAGGTCATGGTTGATCGATTCAGTTCAGGCGTCATCTTGCTTTATATGTGTGGAAGTAGCTTAAGATTTATTATTATCACATACAAGTAGGTATTTAAAATCATACTAATATTATAAAGAGTATTTTGTATTTTTGTGTGTGTGTGTGTGTTTATAATGAATAAACTCAAAAACTACTGAACCGATTTCAAAAATTATTTAACCATTAGAAAGCTACATTCACCTTAAGTAACATAGGCTACCTTTTACCGCGGGGAAATGCCTCATTCCCACGGGAAAAACTGTTAACGCAAGCGGAGCCGCGGCGGAAAACTAGTTAGCTATAAAATTCGAATCTTTAAGCTCAAAAAATAATTTTACTTTTAAGAACGAACAATTTACAGTTGCCACCACATGTGGCTGGACATACTAACCTTGAGAGGATGAATTCGTAGTGCGAAACGATCAACCGCACGTTCTGTACATTTTACGTATGAATTTTAATGTTGCTACGCGGCGTAGTACTTTCGTAGGCGGATCGTAGCTCTTTCGTAGCAAAACGTAGACGCCTTTACTATTGATCAAAAACTTCTCGTAAAACAAACAAACAAATCATAATATAATTAAATAATTAAACAGTCATTATAATGACCAAAAGAACAAAAATAAATCAATTTGGTATTTAATCCAGGCAGGTTATTTGAAAAATTATGCACAAAGTAAAAATATAATTTATTTCTTATTCCATGCTTTATATTTGACTGCCAGAATCGGTGGTATTGATTAGAAGGGAGGACCCAAATATTGACATAACATTTGAGGTGTTTCTAGGAAGGGTTGGACGCGGAAGTGACAAGGGTTGCATTAGTTTCAGGGTCTTACCTTAACCCACATATCATGTGGTTTTATTTACTAAATTTCAAATATAAGTATTTCCCCCGATTTTTCTTACTAATGATGGTGATAACTAAAAGAAAGACAAAACCTCACCATTAAAAAGAAAACATGCATAAAAAATAATGTAATATTCATAAAGACTTATTGATAAAGAAACTCAAACAAGAAACCATTATCGGCAAAAAAGCGTGTAGCAAAAACCCGAAACTTTTCTTTTTAATCACTCGGGCTCGTCGGAGATTAAAAAAGATCCCAGCCTCGTTACAACTTTGGAATAAAAAAATATAACTCCTTAGTACAATCTGTGGTACAGTCAAGCGCAAGTAATCTCCCCCTTATTGAACGGATATAAGAGCGGAGCAATGCAAAGTCCAAAGTGTTCAACCTAGCGTGTTCTTGACTGTACAATAAAGAGAAAGCGGATGAAACCCCTGACCCAAATTGAGATTGTGACAAAATGTGATTTATATTTTGGAGGATTTTGTGTCATATTTTGTATAATATCTCGTTATTGTTAGCAGTCTCGTTATTGTTGAATCTCCACACAGTCTCACAGTATTCGTCTGGTCAAAATCAACTAATCAACTTGTTTATTTTCTTTCTATTATGCACTAAAGTAATTAAAAAACAGTTGTGACCTTAGTAGTACTATTATTTTTAACCCCCGACGAAAAGAGGGGTGTTATAACATTAGAGGTAGAAATTTTCTTTTTGCTTTATTTGTGGTTATAAATAGTTATAATTTGACGTGTGTGTCTGTATGCCTGCGCCGATTTTACCCTTGTATTGCTAAATCGATGTATCAAGCAAGCTTGAAAAACAAATAAGGATATAGAATAGATTATACCTATTTGCTACTTTATTTGCTACAAAGGGTGCACACAGGGTGCAAATAATGGCGGCCTTATTGCTAAAGATGGCAATTTTTACCAGACAACTGCGGCTGGTGCATGTATAGAACGATATATTGAAAGAATTTGTATTTATTTAATTACTAAAAATAGCAGTTTATGTTCATATGCGGAGATTATGGCAATATATAAACCACACATAGATATTAGGTCCTCATAAAAATTGATAATTTATTTTTCAAGTTCTAACGGATCTCATTAGACAAAATCTCGAGTAACATCGCTTCATTCTCCAATTTAATCCCCGAGTGACCTTTTCATAGAGCTGAGAATAGCAAAATCTTTTTCTCAAGAAAAAAGCAAGCTCAGCACTTGAAATGGTATTGAAAGAAACGCTCAAAAAGAACTGGGGAAGTCCCGTCGAGCGATATTCAAGTCACCTGTCTCTTCTCGTACAATTCAATTCCACCGGCTTGAATCCGTGCTGTTACTTTCAAAGCTGAAATATAAAATTTCTCACTTGAATCAAGGAAATTCTAGTTTCTCAACTAGATTCAGCATTTGAATGAAGTATCGGAGAGCTTCTTCGTTTTTCTTCTTGAAATATTGTTTTCTATTTTGAAAGATTTGTAAGAAAAGCCAAACGCTCGCTAATGATAAAAGGTTGTGTGTGTAGTTGACCAATCCGAAAGAAGTTTCTTGAGGGAGGCCTTTGTCCAGCAGTGGACGTCTACAGGCTGAAATGATCCCACCGTTGACCTAATATGATTATGGTGATGTGAGTTATAAAATATTACAAAGATTGAATACAATAAACTCCTTTAGTATTGTTTTGAATAAAAAATATCAACGTATAGAACGCTTCCTATGAAAGATTTAAACCTACCCTTAGTATCTATCTACTCACCAGAACAGGCTTTATTTGACAATTTCAGCTAGTATATATCTCCGCTAACTTTCTCATTCATGTAATAAAATAAATAAAAATAAGAAAGTATAGACAAAACGATTGAACTTATATCCCTATACCTTCTAATATTACGAGTATTATTCACCCTAATTTTAGGGTAACCTCGAGCCCCTCGGTGAGTACAAGTTACTTTTTGCAAAACTAAAACGTTATTCTCAAAAATAAGTGTGTGCTCACTTCTCAAAGAAAAATGCTTTTAAAGTTGATAGTTTTATAATTGTTTCGAAAGATTTGGTTATATGAGCTGTTAATGATGATGATTAAGAGTATAAAATGAACCAAAACTTATTTTTAAGATAATAATCTCTTTAATCAATATAAGAACGACCTGAGAATTTTAATTTAATATTTTAAAGTTATTTTTTTATTCTAGAAAATCTAAAAATACGTGTACCTAGAAAAAACGGCTTTAATTTAATAGTGCGCATATTATAATAATAACCTAATTTACTTATAACCAACTATTTACCAATAACCGCGACATACAATAGGTTAAGGTAGGAAATTTACCGTAAATATTTGCCTTCAAATTAGTATCTACTTCCTACCACAGTTCCTACTAATATTATAAACGCGAAATTTCGGGAGGATGTAATGATGGATGGATGTTTGTTATTATTTCCCGCAGAAACTACTAAATTATAATAATACAGATTACAATTATAATATTACAGATTTTTTATATCATATATTATATTATACATCAAAATAACATACAATAACATAATATGGATATACATTCACCCTGAGTAATAGGTAGGTATAGGCTACCTTTTATTTCTTATCTAATGTTCAAACTATTATTACCTAAAATTATATTAATATTTATAATAATTATTATCTGAAATGTGACGTATGAAAGGGTATTCGTTATGATTTAATATTCCGCATTACAAACTGTCACCAGCATGTCCCATATTTGAGACAGCAAGCATATAATTAATGGCTGTGCAATATCGGGGCTGGCCATATAGCGGCTGGCAGATTCGTGTGACCGGTTTTTAGGGTTTAAAATTTTTCATCAAACCCATACGTGTGGGGTATCTATGGATAGGTCTTCAAAAATGATATTGAGGTTTCTTATATCATTTTTTTCTAAACTGAATAGTTTGCGCGAGAGACACTTCCAAAGTGGTAAAATGTGTGTCCCCCCCCCTCTAACTTCTAAAATAAGGGAAGGATAAAACTAAAAAATATATATGATGTACATTACCACGCAAACTACCAACGAAAATTGGTTTGAACAGGATCTAGTAAGTAGTTTTTTTTGAATACGTCATAAATCGTAAACCGCAATTTCCCTTTCACTATTACTAAAACATTGATCAAAGTTACAACGAACTATAAGAACTTTTATATTATGTTACTTGCTGATTCGGAACCCTTCATGGGCGAGTCCGACTCGCACTTGGCCGCTTTTTTTATTTTTATTATGACTCAATAGCTCTCCTCCCTGCGGCCCCGCCGCGCTAACCGATTTTCCCGTGGGAATGATGTATTTTTCCGCGGTAAAATGTAGCCTATGTGTTAATCTGATGTATAAGCTATATTATTGTAGTTTTATTAGTTTTTTCGTGAAAGAGTAACAAACATACATCCATCCATACTTACACACCTTTTTTCCTAATTTGGGAGGGATTAGGGTTGCTGCGTGCCATCTGAAATCCGAATCTACGAGTACATAAGTATGAATATTATCACATTGAAGGCACCACTGGATTTTGAACACCATCGTTCGTTAACAGCTCATATATGTCCCCACCGAGGGGCTCGAGCCTACCCTAACACCATAAGCCAGAATAATTTTAGAACCTCCTCATAAGGGGCGTATGTATATCTTTTTCACTTTTTTTTATTGCGCTACTGCATTAGAAATACAATGATTAGTCAGTTATTATGTGATTTTAAACCTTATGTTATGTTTTCTTTTTTCTCTTGATGTATGTATGTACTTTCTTGTATAGTGTCAAAAAGTGGAAATAAATTCCATTTATTTCTTTTTCTTTTTTTTCTATAATGAGCTGACAAAGTTTGACTGATTTGATATTGTGCAACCGGCTGTTGGCAGCCCTGGTTTCGTATATCAGTTGTCAGGGCGGCCATGATTGCGAACCCTCATTAGGCGTGCTAGGGGGAGGGGGAGGGATTTCATAATCATTAGTTTAATCGCATTACCTTCGCATAATTTAACTAAATACTTAAATAAATGCCCATTGCCATATTTAATTAATACGTTTTGTAACTTTAAAAATATCTAGGCCACTAGGCTATATAAACTTTGTGAGACTTTTTCTAATTAGGTAAAGGACCTTGCAGGCTTAATTAAGTCCCTGATGGTCCATAACCTATAACTTAAGATTGTTCCGTTTCCATTTGAACCATTTCGGAACATAATCTTGAATTCTCAATATGTTGGATTCTGAAAATGATTGTCTATGTACATAAACTACAAAAAAATGCTCGAGCCAAAGCTTTATTAAGTAGTTGAGGCGACTCAATAATTCTGACACTAGGGTTGGCGAGTTGGGTTAACTTCGAAACCTTGTAATGAAACTTAGTATAGAGATGGAATAGACATTGGAAAAGGACATAGGCTACCTTTTACCGCGGGAAAATACCTTATTTCTACGGGGAAAGCTATTAACGCAGGCGGAGCCAGCTGCGAAGTAAAAACTAGCTAGAGAATAATTGGAGTAATAATCAAATTAATTACATACCTACTCGTACTAATTGAATATAATGAACTTAATAACAACATGTAATAATTATAAACACGAAAGTTTGTGAGGATGGATGTATGTATGGATAGATGTTTGTTAGTCTTTCACGCAATAGCCATTGAATGAATTTTAATGAAACTTTACAGTAATATAGCTCATATTATATCAGAATAATATGATTATATAGGCTATAAATTATAAAGATATTGCGTAAATTGTAAAAAACATTCGATTTACACCAGAGAGGTGGGAGCCGCTTCGCTATTTACACTGTTTATTATTGTTTTCATGTGGTTATTTCAAGTTGGTTTCTCTATGGACTAGAAGAAAGAGTTCAGTAAGAAATGTTTTTTACCGTGAGCGGAGCTGCGAGACGGAAAGCTAGTAGTACGGAAAGATAGTAAATATAATATAATAATAGTTTAGCAGTTGTAAAGCTTAAGCAAAGTTAAACCCAAACTAATTTGTACCAAGTGCTGAAATATTTATTTTAATAACGGTTTCAAGTTTATTAGGGTTGGCACTTGGCAGTAAACAGATTTATAATAGGCGTTAATGCCTGTTTACGACTCGCCTTGAAGTGTAGCCCTAGCCACTAAACGCCGAATTAATATATTTTGATTTAGTGGAAAGTCTGATTATTAATTTTTAAATTCATGGTTTTAAAGAAAGCTACTAAAACTATAATTATGAATTTTGTCTTTGTTTATCGGAAAGTTACTTTTTGCAAACCAATTTATAATTGAAATAATTTATGAACTCGTAATATTATTCGCCAAACTGGTCATTAGATTTACATACCTCTAAAATCAGTTGGATTCTTTTATTAATTTCTTAAATAATTTCTTAAATACTCTCATAATCTTTATAATATTTGGGAAATAGAAATAGAAATGTTGAAAGTTGGTAAACGTCGAAATCCTCTATGCGATTTGTTATTTAGAGGGTTTTAAAGATTTTAAGGTCACATCGTCGGTGGCTAAGTGGCTAGGGCTGTTGACTTCCCTTCAGAAGTTCTCGGGTTAAACCTCGGCACGAACCAATGTGTTTTCGAATGTATAATATGTACGTTTATTCAACGCTCTTAGGGTGAAGGAAAACATCGTGAGATAATCTGCATACACCTGCGAAGTAATTCAAAGGTTGTGTGTGAAGTCGACCAACCCGCACTGGACCAGCGTGGTCAACTAAGGCCTACTCACCCTGATTTCATTGTATTATCGAGGTCCTCTATGGAGACATATATAAGCTTAACTTTGTTGTACTGTATGTTTGATAATATAAATCAGCAGTTAACATCATCATCATCATCATCTCAGCCGAAAGACATCCGCTGCTGGACAAAGGCCTCCCCCAAGGATCTCCACAACGATCAGTCCGTCGCTACCCGCAGCCAGCGGCTTCCCGCGACCCTCACCAGATCGTCGGTCCACCTCGTAGGAACCTGCCACACTCTCTAGTTCGCCTGCGGATCTCATCATTCCTGATTCGATCACGCAAGGAAACTCCAAGCATAGCCCTCTCCATCGCTCTTTGGGTGACTTTGAGCTTTCTTATGAGGCCCATCGTTAGCGACCACGTCTCAGATCCGTAAGTCATCACTGGCAACACACATTGGTCAAAGACTTTAGACTTAAGACACTGCGGTATTTGGGACGAAAAGATATTGCGCAGCTTCCCGAACGCTGCCCATCCAAGTTAACATACATTAAGTAAAACAGTTTTTTATTAGTTTTGTTTGGTTAATTATGTATTTATTTTGTTCCAGAGCGGAGGTGTGATGTTCTCTCCCCTTGGTCGTCTTCGAGTGGCGCAAGCAGTTAGGAAACAGGTAAATTTTAATATTAATTATGGCAGGTATTTCACGGGAGTCAAAAGACAAAAGACATATGACATACATCGCGCTCACTCTTGCGCATAACTGTGTCCCTTTCGTCTTTTGTCTTTTGACTCCCGTGAAATACCTTCCTATCAATCCTGAAACATTTACTTGACTCTACAAATAATACAGATAGCTTTAAAGCGAAATTACTTTGGATAATATCGAGTTGGGAGCGTCGGTGGCCTAGTGGCTAGAGTACCTGTCTTCCATTCGGGAAGTACGGCTTCGAACCTCGGCACGTACCAATGTGTTTTCGATTTTTGAATTCATTATGTGCTCGTACGTTTCTTCGACGCTCTTACGGTGAAGGAAAACATCGTGAGGAAACCTGCACACACCTGCGAAGAAATTTACAGTCTGTTTGTAAAGTTAACCAACCCGCATTGAGTCGTGGTCGACTAAGGCCTATTCACCCTGATGTTACAGTTGTGATGTGGGGACATACATGGGCTGCTAACGAATATCGAGTTATTGAGCTTATTATGATTGCACATTATCGCATTTTACAATCCATCCTTTATACCTATTCTACTACTAATATATTTATGTAATTCATATCAGATATTACTGTTTAGATCTTAGGTCTTGCAAGGCAGTTTATGGTAGGTTTTAGAAATATCATAATTTGGGAAAGACTTCGTTATAATTTTTCCTTTTTTATTTTTCTCGTCAGAGATTACCATCTCAAATGTTTCTGTATGATCCCTTGGCTTCCCTTACAACTTTTTTGATAATGATGAAGGAATGAACAGAAAAAATATAAATAGTATTATAATGCACGTGTAGACTCTCGTCGTAGACGTAGACGGCCGCGTAGGAGATGGCGGGACGAGCTTGATAGCTACTTAAAAGAATGGCCAGAAGTAGCTCATGACAGGGAGCAGTGGAAGAAAAAGAGGGAGGCCTTTGCCCAGCAGTGGGACAGTCCAGGCTAAATAAGATAAGATAAGATAATAATGCACACGGTGACGATTTGTTCACAACTAATTATGTAAAGCGAAGATCAGCGTAACTGAAAAATTAGCTGATCGGAAGAATTGAATGTGCGATAGAATCGTACACTTTCGTCTGGTTTCAGTCTAAATATTATTTATTTTTGTAAATGATATTTAAAATTATTATTTTAAACACAACAGGCGTCAGAATAGGCTTCAACTTTAAATTTCAAGGCCCTAAAGAGAATATAATACAATAGAATACACAACTTACAACATCACAGGCGTACAAAAGGAGGCTTTATTTCTAAGGTAACAATTTCTACCAGGCTCTTTATGTACGGGATTTGAGAACAACCTCATTCATACCTGAGGATGCCAAAGACCTGGCAAAGTGGACGAGATTGAGTAGGAAAGCGAACCCTGAACGAATAATATTGATTTCAAGTGTTCGGTTAGGTTAGGGTTAGGTTGTCCGCCATAACCAGTTTCATAGAAAAAGTTGTATTGCAGAGGGAGACGAATTTTAGATTAGCTTATTAAATGTATATCTCAGTAATTTTTCAGTTTGTTTATGTTTTGTTACTGTTTTCGCTGTTGTTATTATAATTTGGGATAGTTTTAGAAAATTTGTTGAGATATTAAGATTTTTGTCCCAGCAAGTTCCCTATTATTATCTCAAGACTGCCCTCCCCGATTCCAGATGAGCCAGCTGCCGATGCTAGGGGCAGAGGCGGCGCCGCTTCCCGCGCCCCTCTGCTACCAGCTGCTGTGCCCCCCGCTGGCGCCCCTTCCGGCTTGCGCCCCCTGCGAGTTGCCGCCCCCGCCCGCGCCTTACACCGCCGTCTACCCACTGCAGTATGACAGTAAGTACCTAAAAGGCGCCCTTCTAAATCCTCATTTTTACGCATGCTAGGTAATATTGGCATGCGAAATCTTCTGTTAAAATGCTAAAAATATAAAATATTTGAGGTATGCGGCAGCTTATTGCTAGACAAATGTGGTAAAATTTGTTTATCAATTATGTGGTATGCGACACTGTTGCATGTAGTTGCCTGGGCGTAAATGAGGCTTTATACCAGTTTCTGTGTCCCCCGCTGGCGCCCTTCTGCGCAACTGCGCTCCCGAAAGTTGCCGCCCTCAAATATGCATCGAAACAAAAGGGGTTAATGTATGAAAACAAAAAATGTATAAAACGCAACCTACACTTAATTTAAAATTTTAGATTGAAAAAAACATCTGCGTCATATCTTTATTTTGAGTCAAACTGAATTGTGATAAATCAGTTTTACATCTATGTACTTAATTTTTCAAAAAATCTAACATCCACATTCTTCCAATCTGCAGCGACTCCAACAATGTACGCTGCCGCCCCTCCCGCGCAGTACGCCTTGGTGCCCGCTGGCTACGGGGCGCCATGTTGCGAGCCAGCCTGTTGCGCCCCCTTGGACAAGACGCCCCGCGCACCCCACCCGCCCCCACTCCACCCCGCGGCGTTCATCTACTAGCGCCCCCAAAAATACATCACTGCCGCCTTAAGTGTCACGGGCATTTTGTAAGCCGGCTTCTTCTAATCAGCGCCCCCTATACTGAAACTTATTAATTATGTTCCGTGAGTCAACTTTTGCGTCATTTTTAGTAAATTCTATTCTTTGATTTTGCTGTTTATAAGAGGAAAGCATGTGAGTTAACTAGTTATAAATGATTGGTTACGAAACTACATACATATTTCTAAATCATAAAAATATTATAATGCTTTACGGAATATAATTAATTAAGTATACATACATATATCACAAATAATACATTATATCAGATTTTAGTGCATTGGCAATAACAATATTGAAAGAGAATGATCGTTACGATATTTAAATATTTTTTAAGAGGTAAAACCATTTTGTTAAAGAAACCATTCCTTTTGCTCAAGTCTTCCAACCACCTTCATGCTCAAATGTTTTCTGTCTTCGATCCGTAAAAGTAGGTTCAAGAAACAATCCAATATCAACTTGACTCAAAATAACGTTATAAAATAAACTTTAAAATACATTAAATAAAGTGCGTTCTAGAAAACAGGCAATAGGTACTCAACGAACGCTATTACAGCTTGTATTTAGCAATAAGTTGCACTTTATGTAAAGTCCAAATTCGAATGCTTAATTTTGAGTCAAGTTGATATTGAGTCGTGAAATTTGCAACAATCGATTTTGATGTATTTCCTCGTGTTAAAAAATATAATTATCTAATTAGTAAATGGACGTAAAGTAAAGGAATGTAAGGAAAGAATAACGTGATGCAAGAAGTGTTCAGATAAAATTAGACTCTTGTCTATTTGGGTGAGTTTTTGACGATTTTGTCTTAGCGTCTGTATGGATCTGTCTCTTATTTATAAATTAACGTTAGGATACATTTAGCTTCAGAAAGGTATAATGATGAGACCGTGGTTTGTGTGCTATCATTAATGTTATAGATGTAAAACTATTACGAGTATGTGTGGGTGTTCAATCACTTCGTGTTGTCTACATCGAAGTTATTAATATAAAAAATATTTCTTATAATATAAATTTAATTTGATTTCATCTAAATGGAAATTTAAATAAAAAGTTACAAAAGCAAAGATCGCAAGTAAATGATCAACGTTATGTAGAAGTCGTATTAATTTTGCAAAAATCGAATTCTGAAAAAGATAAAATAGAATAGAAAATAAAAAAGTATAAAATAAATCTAGCATCATCATTCAAAACTCTTATATTCAAATCACAACTTCAGTACGATCCCAGGCCACTGGCAAATTTTATGTATAGAAACAAAAAAATATTACTGTTTTATAAAAAATAAACTATAAAATGCTGTTACTGCCCCAATTTGAGATTTAGACAAATACAGTGATTGAAAATCCTCCTTCTTATCAATATTTAGGTGCAGTGGAGCACAACGAATTATTATACTTATAGCACTAATTAATCAGTTTCTAGTGATTAGATTATTACCTCTTGTCGGGGCAAAATAAACATTAATTCCTTCACATCTTTTTATGTTTCCTGTTAAACATTTTATATACTCGTATTTCCTGTTTCCTTCAAAGAAAATTCATAAAATAAGTAATATATTTTATGCAATATTTACAAAATTTAATTTTTTTCAAAAGAAATAGTCGTTCCGGTATTTTCAAATTTCAGTGAAAAGACAAGTGTACACCTACATTTTTTTATTTCTCATGTCGATTAAAACATTGAAAAATATGTGGAGGATTTAATATGATATTTCAAACTATTGCTCTTTCCCCGACTGTTCTTACAAAAGACAGATTTGTTGATATCGCTTGTTATCCTTAAAAAGGAGTTTAGTTCTCTTTAAGGGCATCGCAGACTAAGATACTTTATAATTAATTGTTGGTGACCTTTCATTTCTTAAAAACTAAAAATATAGTGACCAAGATAAAATGGCCATTATCTTTCGCCATTTTGTTACGTTGCGAACTCTTACCACACAAATTATAATTGTAAGCTTTGCCTAGTTTGGGGTCAGCTGGACGTGTGTAAGATATCCTCACATATTTATTTATAGATTGTATTTACTGAGAAAACACATTTTCCTTAAAAAGTATAAATATAGTCTGTGGTGCTCTTTAGTGTAAGGTTGTTTGATTGCCCTAAGGTCTAGAACAGAGCTAACGTCTATTTTATAAAACGTTTAGTTTTAACGTGTTGATGTTGTCTCTTTCGAATAATTCTGGGGTCCAAGACGTGTTATGGGGTGGTCTTTTGGAATACTGTTATATTAAGTTTGATTGAACATGTTTGGACGAGTCTTGAACTTCTTAGTGCTGTAATAAACTATTTTTAGTCTTGAGCTCAGTGTCCCTCAAATACGCTCTACAAGCGCGCTCGAGTTGTTCTTTAACAGTTGAGGCGTTGCGTTTAAAAGCAATAAATTTACTGTTTCGCACTTACATTTAAACCAGGTTCATTAATCAGCGTCTACACAAGAATGACCCTTGCTGCTTAAGAGCGCAGTTGACACGTAGGTACTTAATATTGGTATTTAGCATGGTCTAAGAAAACAAGGTCTGCTTTTCCACCAGAGCATGAACCTGAGGATGAACAGGCAAAATGACGTAGGCTTGTGTCAGTCACGTAGTCGGAGTGTCAGGCTGTTTTTCCACCAGAGCTGTGCGAGTTTCGAGATTCTATTGGTGGATTTTTTCCTCGCACACCGCTTAGCTACCTCGCGTCATTCATACCATACGTCATTTTGCCTGTTCATCCTTGTCGAATGTGTGTAATAGACAAGGATGAACTGCGCAAAATGACGTAGGCTTGTGTCAGTCACGTGGTCGGAGTGTTAAACCTTGTTATTAGACCGTGGTATTCATCATAATTTGAGATAACGAATTTTCGAATATTTGTGTATGCCCAGTCGTGAATCCTATATCGATTGTGCTTTTAATGTATGCATATTTAAAATTATGTTAACTAGTTATACATCGGATTTGTAAACATTTGTAATATCACTTATCTGTCAGAAAGGCCTACTATAAACGTGTATGAACTTCATTGTTCAATAATGATGGCGATATATTCTTGTGGGCGTAGTATACACTATAAGCACAGTAAGTACCTATACTACCCACGTTTATTTTATTAATACTAGATTTAGCCTCTTTATCATTTATTATTCTCAGATTCTAGAAAATTTTATTGTGAACAGAGGCAATTTTAAAATGATTAAATTTCATTAATACCATTTAAATGGAAGCATAACACAATAAAATGTAAAAATTTAAACGTTTACCTTTCAGTACTAAAACGGGTTATCAACATACTCGTAAGTAATCATCAAAAATAATCTTCATTTTCTTGTAAAAAATAAGAAACTACTTATGGTCGGTGTTATGCAATATTGCCAGTATTTAATTGAGTACCAATTTTCGTCTAAATCTTGATGTTATCTATATGTTAGAGTAAGTTCTGCTTGTTGTGTCTGAGCATGTCCGAAGCCTGCCTTCAGCCGAGAGGCTTTCTTTCAATTATAACGTAATTCATTGTAGATCTGTAGCCAGATGTATAGTTTTAATGACAAACTTTCTGGCAATAACAGGTTTCATAATATTACGTACACTAAAACTTTGAAAGTAATTGTTACGAACCACGTGCAGTTATTGTTAATTAATCTGACAAACAACATATTTTTGGTATTACGGATTCAGATAGCAACTGGAATTCAATAACACTATTAGTAAAAACTGTTCTAACATAACAAATTCGTAGAAACAATAATCATATTTTTACTGTCAATTGTTGAAGTAAAATGAAAAGTAAACAAGAACAAAACATTTATAAAGTAGCAGGAGTACAGAGGAGTAGGAGGAACTTATAAAATTCTACAGCCTAGTGCAAAGAAATTCTTATATGATATGTGCATTTTTTTTATTAAGGCATACAAACATTTTAAAAGAGTACTTGAATAGTACCAAATAAAATGTATCGAATGAGGCAGTTTAGTTCTTAATTTATATTATTTTATTGCCAGAAGTTTTGTTGAATGAACTGTCGTCTGGCGACAGGTCTTGCACGACTAGTATATAAACGCTGTCAATTGCTCCTCTTGGATCTTTACAACTATATTTATATATTTATCGTTAGTTTTTAAGTCTAGTTCTATTCTAGTGTTAAAGATCACTGCAGCTTCTTTGCTCAAAATATTATTAGTTTCTTGTTCTTCCTTATTTAAGTTTTCTAAATCTTTAAAAAACTATATTCAATCTATATTTATTGCTCTTAAACTTGATCAAGTGTTTTTTTAATGTCATTATTATTTTTGTCAATATAAACATTTTTACGAAAATGGCTTAGTAAATCTGAGTACTAAACAACATCGAACATTTACATTTACAAGTCAATTTGCGATCATTTAACACTACTTTTCATACAAATGAATGCATAGACTATATATACGGTATACTATCAAAAACAAGTTTGTGAGACGAAGCTGTTTTTGCCGTTATTGTTGCCCAGTCGCATTGACACTATGGACGGGCATGTATTTTATCGGCAAATAAAGTTGGTAATCGCAATGTATTTTTTTATTGAAACGTAGAATACATCCTGTAATATTCTACAGGTTTTGCTTAGTTTAATCCAAGCGTTAGTCGATCATGTGTCAGATGGCTCTAAATATGTATATATTTTTTTAGTTTTAATTATAGTTTGATTTGTTCTTATTAGTATTCTTCACGTTAAGTACAATGTATATGTCTCTGGTACAATAAAATATATCCAAGGTAATTATTGTTATAGATCATAAATTGTGTATTAAGATATAGGTCTCTTAATGTATTACAGCTTTTATAAGTCAACCAAGGATGTTATGTACTTATAAAATCCTTGAAGTCAACTCGTTATCATGTGTGTCATCTAAATGTTATTGTTGCAAATATAAATAATATAATAATTACTTATTTATTTATATCTACAATAACTTTAATTTTACTCATTTATTAAACACCTACGTTTTTCAAAATCAGGCTTAGCACAATAAAATCACAATAAATAAGGTTATAAATAATTTGCACATCGCACAATATATAAAAAAACTTTATAGATTTGCATCAGTACATTTTGCTATTTCTCACTGATTTTGCAAACTTGAGAAAACATTTTCTTTTTATCTGGCAAAAATGTTTTTTCTTATACACACATGGTAAGGAGGTGATTAATCTAATTGCATTATTATAATTATAATAATATAATAAATTATAGTACGGCTTAGCACAACTCTACTGCCTGACATATCGGATATAAAATCAGCTAAAGTATTTATTTTTGGTATGACTTTCTTAATACTATCTCTCGCTAGACAAAATGAATAGATTGTGAGGTAAATTAAAACGATGTAATTTAGACAATATTATTGTAATCGAATGTAGAAGAAAATTAGATGTAAGTTATTTATAATCTATATAATATAATTATTATTATTATATAAAGGGCATAAGAAAGACACAACTATATATTTTATGGTATCTAATATCTTAGGTAAGTTTGGGTTTGTTTTTCGCGTCTAAAGTTGAAGTGAAGAATAGATCAACAGGTTTATAACATTTTTTTATTGTTAGTTGCTGAAGACATTTAGGTAGGTAATTCACAAGTTTCTAATCTGTCCAATACGAAGTGATTTTTTTAACGAATTTCTCGGATTCGTTAGTCCATATTAATGTAGGTTATTTCCTTAGTTCTATTAATGCTTTGGCTCAAAATTTAAGGTGCCCTAAACTTCAGTATACTATTTATTTATTTAAACGCAGTTGCAACAGCATTCGACACCTCTCATTATTACTTAATCTTATAATTATATTTTGTTTTCTATTTAATATAATATTTTTCTATATAAGTCAATCACAATGACTATCATTCAATATATTATAATGTAAATCTACAGTCTTCTACAGTTTTAGTTTATTTATTACATGCGTCCAATAAGAAAAATATTGTGCAACACTGGTATCTTCCCGTTTTCACCATTTCCCTTTCGTTGATTTTAAATTAATTAAATTAAGAACGTGGCCACTTACTATTTGGCCACCTTTCCTAAGTTTTTTGGACGCATTGTTTATTTATTTTTTTGTATGTTTGTGTAATTTATATAGTTCTCACACAACCAAGTCAAAATTGTTCTGTCTTCTTGTAGCATAATCAGAAAATCCGTCTCCGAACCATTGTTTCCATTAGTATTCGTACAGGGAGCAGACAATATTGTTGTTTGTTAGAACGTATGTTTGAGACAGAGTGATCAGAAATATCCAAAATATACATAATCATCATTCGCTTGTCCTCGTCACACATACTTGTTAACTTAATAATAAAACTGTTGAAGATAGCAATAATAATTTTTAAATTTGATTCTAATGTATACCATAAATGTACCTATTATACATATAAATCTTTTTTTGTATTTTTGGTACTGCACTACAGATTTATTTTTTATATAGTTCATTTAAGTACTAAAACTTTTGAGGACGATGTTATGCAGTTATATAACAATTATTTGACGTTATCTTAACATTCTGTTTGTTTTCTTATGTGATAATCATGGATCTTAGTATATACCTATGAAATTAACACCTCCATCTAGCTAAATTATTGCCATGGTTGTTCAAACAAATATCCCCTTTTTTACTAACTTGTTTGGTAATATTCGTGCATTACAGTAAATACAAAAAAAAATTTTAAAATGTTATGAAAAATTATTCAATGCAAAAGTGTTGTTTGTTTCGTCAAACAAGAAAAATGGTTTTAGTTAACATATCCACTGTTACATAACATTTACGAATATTTAATTTTTTTCTTAATCCATTTATTATGTCCAGACTACTTTTCAGATCACGTGCTTTATTGTTGTAAGGCTTTCACTTGAGCTGAATGTGAAAAGGGTCGGAATAAAAAAAAAACATTTAAACTTATAGCAATGCACATGTACCATTTTTATAGCGTGAAATAGCCACTGGATAATTTTGCAAATGTAAAAAAAAAGCGGCCAAGTGCGAGTCGGAATCGCCCATGAAGGGTTCCGTAGCAGCCAGTAACATAATATAAAAGTCTTTGTAGTTCGTTGTGACTTTGATCGATGTTTTAATAATAGTGAAAGGTAAATTGCGGTTTACGATTTATGACGTATTAAAAAAAAAACTACTTACTAGATCTCGTTCAAACCAATTTTCGTTGGAAGTTTTCATGGTAATGCACATCATATATTTTTTTTAGTTTTATCATTCTCTTATTTTAGAAGTTAGAGGGGGGGGGACACACATTTTTCCACTTTGGAAGCGTCTCTCGCGCAAATTATTCAGTTTAGAAAAAAATGTTATTTGAAACCTAAATATCATTTTTGAAGACCTATCCATAGATACCCCACACGTATGGGTTTGATGAAAAATTTTTTTTTTAGTTTCAGTTCTATGTATGGGGACCCCCTAAATTTATTGTTTTTTTTTCTATTATTGTAAGAAAATCTTAATGCGGTTCACAGAATACATTTACTCACCAAGTTTCAACAGTATAGGTATTATAGTTTCGGAATAAAGTGGCTGTGACATACGGACGGACGGACAGACAGACAGACAGACAGACAGACAGACAGACAGACAGACAGACATGACGAATCTATAAGGGTTCCGTTTTTTGCCATTTGGCTACGGAACCCTAAAAACGTGATAATTTAAAACATTGTGGACGATCACACATCATCTCACTTTTAAAAAAAAACATAGTGCAGAAATTATTATTAAAGTTTTCTACAATGAAAGTAATTAAATACAATACAATTAATACAATACAATACAATTAAATCAATGTTTTTTTACAAACATTATTGAATATTGGGACAGGGTTTTTATTTTTCAATTTTGTTTAACCCTCGTGGACGCAATGGGAATCACCCGTCATGGCCATTTTACGCAAAACTAAGAGCCAATGGCGGTATCACGCTACAGAAGGCTTGTCAAGTGTGTAGCTGTTTTTAGAACTACGTATTTTTAGCTGCAGTTTACAAAATTGTGTAATTTCTTGTTGTCGAGTCCAAAGCGATGTGTTAGCGTGAGTAACTGTCACGCCTGCCCACAAGACAATTTTGATAAACCTTTACATGTTTGTAGTTGAATTTTTTCCGTTATAGTTTTACCCCTTTTAGAGATATACTTACTAATGTATAATGACGCAAATTATTATTTGTTGAATATCTTATAGATGTATTTCATAGTCATATTTTATTGTTGACTACTTTTAAGGATCCCTTAGAATGCTATGCATAGCAGCGCTTTTAATCGACCACTATTATAGTCGTAACAATGTGGCACTAAATACCAAAATAAATATATGTATATTTAAATAGTTAATGTAAAAGTATGAATCAAGCTCTTTCTATTTATAGTTGGAAAATATCTATTCTACGTAAAAATCAATATACATGTGTTAGAATAATTCTAATATATCTTATATTTAACTTTTGCTAATTTTAAAACTCGTAAATATCTTTACTTAGTGTGGTAAATGTATTAAAACAATAAATTTATAAGTGAAAAACAATCATTCGAAATAAAGACGTAATTAAAAGAAAAATGTGTATGACAAAAGTAAAAAAAAAACTTCTCTATTATTAGAAAATACGCCGTAAGCGCATACCGTGATCAAAACAATCATTGCGCACATAATAATTATTATTAAATAATACGAATACGAATTAAAATTAAGTGAAATATTTTCTATAATTACTCCGTGTATCATCGAATGTATGGTAATTGTTGATTGTTATTATTAAATAATTAATATAAATTATTATCGTCTAGTTATTGTATGTGATATTGTTATTGGAATAATAGATTTTAATGCTAAAATAATTATTACTAATTCTAATACTCTCCTTGTTGACTATGTGTGTTTAGAGTAAGCCAATGGATTCGAACTCTTTGGTATTTTCTTAAGGTATAAGTACACTGTCTGACCTAAACTGCTTCCGAACAATATTCTGCTTCCAAACTCTATTAAGTAGCTGAAATTATATAAAAATGTTGAATTACGTCGCATTGTTGATAGAAACTATATACAATACGTTTTGGTATTATATATTTGATAATAAATTAATCGTAATACCTAACATCATCGTCAAAAATTAAACCATTTTCTAACTAAAACAAAACAATTATCTTTTAATTAAGGGCAAAACTGGTAAAATGATCATATTTACGACCGAAAAAATGCACCAGCAATTATTAAGGTATAGTTTTTTAGCATCAAAAAATGTTTCATCATCAACTTGAACAAAACGAAGAGAAAGTTTGATTCCCTCATTAAAAATAAATGAGTCGCCATTTTAGATTTTAAATGGTTGAAGTGTTATCTTCTATAAACCACATTGAGTATTTCTTGACTGCAACATAAAGCCTAGTTTTAGTGATACCTCCTAGTGCTAAAGTATGAAGATTTAATTCTGAATTCCTTGCTTCATGCTAAACAAAACCTAGGTATACAAGTCGTTACTAATTCAGATACTATTTTATTACCGCAGTAAAAAACTCAAGTGCTTTTGGAATTCAGACCGAGTTTTTATTAGGTAGAAAAACTAAAGCTTTATTTCTTAAAAGTTTTATATCATAAAAGTTTATCTTACCTATACCACACAGAATTTTTTAAATCGATCTAATGTTTATATAGCATGAGAACAATTATAAAAGAAACCTGATGTTTATGTAGCAAAGTGAACTTAGTTTAACCCAACGAAAGTAGGCTTATTGGGGAAGATTGGTGCCCAAAAATAAAGTAAAAATAAAATAGGTTCGGACTTAGGTCTTTGCGTGCTCTCGCAGTTAGACCACGTGACATCTTGTTCCAGTAAAGTTGTTTTTCGCAACTATGACCTGTCTCAAGTAAGGATGTTTAAGGAAATTACCAAGTTTATTTGCAGCCAAGAGCGCACCCATTCCAAACCGTGCGACAGCAAACAGGCGAAAATACCTTTGTTTTACAAAGTTGTTTTTGCTTCCGCTCTACGACTACAATGTATTATAAAAAGAGTACAACAAGTGCAAATAAATTTGTAATCTTTAGCACTCTTACTAATATATCAACTTTTAGTGTTGTAGTTGTGCCACGTTATATTGTTGAAGTTGTTGGCCTCTAACCTTATACTTATACGTTTGTTAGTAATACATATTTTGTATAGTATTTCTATCAATAATGCGATGGTGTATGGTCCATATCAGTGGAGATAGCGCCAAGCGGATCACTAGCACTAAGTACAATAATGATTGAAGCAATAACGACTACCTTATTGTTAGCTAAGTCATGTATTATTACAATAAATTAATTAATGGGTTCCGGTTGTTTTATTTTATTCAATTATTTGTACACCTAAAATACCCAATAGATAGTACAGATGTTTCATCTCACGAGTGCAGGAGAGCCATACTTGTGTGTGTGTGTTGTGTGTGCACTTTGTGTTTGTGTGCGTAGCGCTCAGTTTAGTAGTACGCACACAAAAGCGCGTCTATACGCACACAACTACAAGTAAGGGTCGCCTGCACTCGTGAGATATAATAACTGTTCCTAGATACATAACAGTAAACCTGTAAAGAAGATGAAATAATATTAAAAATTAATATATATCTTTTTAATCGCCAACAAACTAAAATAGAAGTCAAGGTATGTTTGGAATGTTTTCCCAAAATCCCCTTTTTCGGCGAATATAGATCAATTTACTACAGCATGGTAAGATTGGGGATCGCAGTTGTTGTTGACTCCTTAAGTTACGTAGTACCTTTTGTCACCTAAAATAAAATAATAATATGGTTTGTTTCTAAACACGGTTTTTTATAAAAAACAATAACACAAGCGTAAAATTTATAATGTTTATGTACGAAAAACTAAGAAGATCAGCTACTACGATATTATATTCGTATATTCACAGGGTGGTTACTATACCCACCAAAACAGCACCCATAACGGTTAAGTATTAATCAAGGGATAAAAAAAACCAAGGAAAGGTGAAGATTACGAAAAAAAAACTTAATAAAATTCGTAGCTCCTAAACTATCAATAATTGCGGAACAGACATGGGGTGATTCAGATACCTCGTACCCCTTAACATAAAGCATCTTATTTTTTCTTTTGGACGGCTATCAATGGGCCACCCATATTCTACGTATATTGTTCATTGTTGAATTAAGGGATCTCATCATCTATCGAATTATGAGATCAATAATTTGGCGTTTTAAAATATTCACACCTGATTTATTTACGACAATTTCAAAGGCAAACGTTCCAAGACCAAGACGAACGTTCCAAAATCAAATCGGAGACGTTCTGACAAAAGGTCGAGTCAGGAGTACTCTAAACCGACGAGCATGTAAGAGGAGATTAAGGAATGTGGATGAAGTGAAAGAAGTGTGTTTGGATCGTAGCAAGTGGAAGGAAGTGGTCTCTGCCTACCCCTCCGGGAAAGAGGCGTGACTGTATGTATGTATCAAAGGCAACAAAAATAAATGAAAAAAATAGTATAATAATAATATTTTTGCGTTTAACACACCTTTTCTCATGCCCTATATTATGTACAGCCACCTGCATCAAGGAGGATCTGTCCACGGTGATGGATTGCGCCGTTTCTGATGTGTATGCGTAGTAATGTACTGGCCAAAAAAATCTGACCTCTGACTATTGACTCGAAGAAGACGAACGAAACAAAATGCGTACCTACTGACTTTAAAGGAAACAATGAAAACAAAACAATGATGATGCAATAAATTATAGAACTACTACTGATAACAAATACAGTCCACGGTTTCGAGGTTAACCTATATCACAAACCCTTAAGTACAAAACATGGTACGGAGACATTTATGTAGTAGATAATAGTCGAGACTAATGGCTTTACATGCCTTCCAGTGATTTTTACAAGCTTTATATTAGGTCCACTTGTATGTAAATAAGTATGTAATGGAATCTAAGGTAACTAATTTAACCATCTCCAAGGGTCGTAGCGTAGTGAAATTTGGAATGTATACGTAATTCCGATGACAACACAATAATTTGACACAAACAAGCTGATCTGATGCTGGAGCCGGAAGGTGGATAGGGGAGCTCTTCAACGGCTATTAGTAAACCCCCCGAATTTGGGCTCATTTGATTTGTCTAAATAAGACCTTTATATTGGCGAGGTGAGGTGACCACTTCACCAGGGTCTGATGAAGGATCCCAAAGTTAGATAGTGAAACTCTTCAAATAAGCATCTTAAGCGTTTTTTTTATTTAACAGTTGCCCACTGGAATTCCAACCCGGAATAAAATTTCAATACCTACTAAAGGTGAGCTTCAAAAACTTATTTTTACAAAATACTGCGTCCGAATGAACGTACTTTCCAAAGCACGGAATGACACCAACACGAAATGCAATGTTAAACCGAGTAGTTATATTATTGTGTTATATTACAGTTATAGTGTAAGAGTTACGTGTATGGACGCGAGCTCGCAGCGAGTTATCAGGGCGGCCCTACTTGCCTATTCCTTGGCCGCTATCCAGCAGACTAAGAGCTACACACACTTCAATTTAAAGTATTTGGATGCGGCATTTCTGTTAGCAGCCCATACGTTACGTCCCGAGGGGCTCGAGCCTACCCTAAACCATGCTGGCCCAGTGCGGGTTGGTTAACTTCACACACAACCTTTGAATTTTTTCGCAAGTTTGGGCAAGTTTTCTCACGATATTTTACAGTAAAAGAGTTAAATATACCTATATGTTTTAAACATCAAACACATACTGTTATACCTAAGCCGACCAAAGCTTGAGACAGCGAACTTCCGCATGGAAGTCAACGACCATTGCCACTTGACAAAAAAAAATACTTTTAATATTTTTTTAAATATATTTTACTTGCAAACGTTGTATAAAAAATTTTTACTATGAAGCCTTGTCCGAGTCTTTAGCAGTTTCTAGTCGCAGCTTGCAATGTAAATCGTCAAAATAATAACTTTAATTTACGATGGTCACCCTGACTTATGCCTTTTCTGGTTTTTTATATTTTTTAACAAACAACGCTCTGTTTGCCAATTGAGCATAAATAGGAACCATTCAAACATTTATTGCTATGGGATAATAGTAAATAAGGGATTGCATTTTGTTATGATATCAAAAGTTATCATAATATCTATAAAGTCCACTGCTGAATTAAGGTCCCTATTTATGAGAAAGTTGTTGAGGGGGGTTGTTTCATTGGCGAGTTGTTGATGGCAGTTGTTGTTTACACAGGTGAATTTAACATATCAGCCAATTCCAAAGGATTACCTACAGTAGCCAACACATGCGGCTGGACTTATTGACATTGAGAGCTCCCATATTCCGTAGCGATAGGGGTAAATTTCGTAGTGCGAATGTCCAACCCCATGTCCTGGATTTTGTAAATTTAATTGTCTTCGACGTCATGATCGATCACTGACCCCAGTCCAGTGAAGCTAGAAGCGTCATCATTATCATCATCATCTCAGCCTGTAGACTTCCACTGCTGGACAAAGGCTTCCCCCAAGGATCTCCACAATTATCGGTCCTGCGCTGCCCGCATCCAGCCGCTTCCCGCGATCCAAGCTCGACACAAGCGTAGATTAAAAAAAACGGACTAAAACTACATAGAATGGCACTAAATACTTTAAACAAACTTAACTAAAAGCATCGAAACATAGATAACTTTGCACTAACTCGTCGGCGACAGCTAACAAGAGCCCAAGTGGGGAACTAAACGAGGGTAGGTCGGGGCCAAACCCCGAATTAACTAACGCCATCTCGCGGACCAACACTGCACTTGCTCAGCCCACTGCTAGGGTTGTCAGCCACCTCTAACTCTGGTCTATGGTACTTACTGTTCCGACCCGCGACTCCGCCCGCTTTAACAGTTTTTCCCTTGGTAATGAGGTATTTTTCCGCGGTAAAAAGTAGCCTATATCACTCTCCATCCTTTTAACTAACGTAGTAACGTTAGTGCGCGAAGGAAGGACAATATTGATATATAATAATTATTTCATTCTTCCACAAATATGTTATTTTATTTTACAAATAACAACTTTCTTTCTATATTTTAAGCGTACCTACTATATTTTTCTTAGCTAATTCTGAGAAGTTCTTGAATCAGCTGAAAAAATTGCCAGCCCTACCCCCCACCCCTCTATCAATCAGCGATGTTACTGTAACGCCAATGTGAAAAATAGAAAAAAACTCCGCGAGACCCTGTAGACGGGTTTAGAAAGAGAAAGACATAGTCCCGGCTTGTAAAGAGCGAGACGCAAAGCGGATAGTCTAAATTATTATATTATACATAATAATATTCGGGAGGTTCTGTGAATATGCGTAAATGAAAGATTAAACATAGAAAAAATAATTAAAGTTTTGAAAATTGTGGTATCCGTATAGAATAAGACGTGATCTTAGGTATCAGAAGCTTTGATTAAAAGTAAAAATTTAATCAGTTTTGTTTTTTTACTTTTAAAAATATGTTTTTGTTTGTTTTTCGTTTTTTCTTACGTGTATTTTGTCGAATGCAACAATTATTTCTTATATTTATCTTTTTATTACAAGTGAGATTTTTTTATATTCTCAGTGAAAGATGTATGTACATATTTCATAAAAACTATGCAAAGATATTAGAAATCTTTAAATACATACAAATACTAGAGCTTTAAAAAGTTCATAAGTATAGGTGTTGCAAATTTTCTCTTTGCAGGCAGATTGGGGATCACAGTTGTTAATAGTACAGTTGAAAGCTGCTCAATTTATTTTGATTTATGTATTTAGTATATTATTTTAATAAAGATAAATGTAAACAAGGACTTAATCCGAATAACCATTAAAATTTTGAACAAAATTTAGTAGACATAAATTTAATTTGACATTGAAATACCAAATTAAACATCCGTAATTGAGTTATGTATATTGTTGCCGAAGATAAATAAATTAAGAGCAGCCAACCTCATTTTATCTGTAAATTTTCCTTGGACTACAATACTATAATCGTATTGTCTCCATTTTCTTAGAGGACGAGGCAAAACCACTACACACCCCTGCAGCCGCTCAATCCCCACACAAAACCTTACTCTATTCCCTCTCAATACAGTTCAGTTTGGTTAGTAATGATTTGGAATTAAGGCCTATTTAGACTGGGAGGTTTTCCCCGAGACCCGACGGCGGCGCGGCTTGGTATAGGAAATCTCAGCACTTAATTTAGGGTTAAAATATACTTCACCCGGTTAGCGAGGGGGAAGGGAGAGGGGGCAAGGTCACGGGGAGGCGGGGGTCTGAATGTTGGGCATTTGACGAGACGACTGTTACTGTCTGTTGCCTAACTGACGGACAGTATCAATTTGGTTACTACGGAGAAGCTTTAGCGAACTTCGAGCCTATATTTTTAAATTAAATAAAAAGTTTTAGAAAAAATTAAACCGACGAAAAGACTGAAAAGCAAAAGCTCTTTCTGCCTGTCTGTTTGTTACGTTTTCACCCATATAAAACCTGTGGATTGATTTTGATGAAACTTAGTACAGAGATAGGATAAACCTTGAGGAAGGACATAGGCTACCTTTTACAGCGGGAAAATACATAGTTCCCACGGGAAAATCTGCATTCAGTCATCCTCTGTTTTCTTACCTTTAGGGTTCGATTTATTTTATCAAACTTATATATTCCTATTGTACCAAATTTGTACAATAGGAATATATAAGTAAAGTAAAATTGAATAAATTAGTAAAAATTTATGCGTGGTCATACATAAAAAAAACAAATAAAAAAAATAAAAAAAGCCCGACTGCTTAAAAAGTGAACTAAAAAGGTGAAAACAAGATGATGTAGGAACACAGTAGCATGTATAATTGAAATCCTTTTTTTATATAAAATAAAATAGTAATTGTTGTTATCAGTCTTGAGCTTGCCAATTAAATATAAATAGATAGTAGTGGTATTTATAAAAAAAAACCTTTTAAAAAAAATATATTATATCGCATTCGGAGGCATATTATCCATATCCATTGCGTAGCCAGTTTAAAGTGTGAATGCTATCATTCCCATCCATCGATGTTTCCATCGTATCGACTGCGTAATCTATATCCATCCAACTGTGGCAATTTGTAAAATTTAGTTTCGTGAAATTGTTTATAAACATTTTGTACTTATTCGCGCCCGTCTCCGTCAAACGTAATTAACTTTAAAGAAGTTTCTAGATTGAGTTGACAGTCAAATGACATTATTCAGAGTATTTCGCTTATAAGATTATCAAAACGGAAACTGAAGAGTATTACCAGCATCAAGTAGCAGTAGTAAAACCAGTAGTATAAACTTGATTCAGTAGGTTCTTTTTCATGATTTCCGTTTAGTCCCACAGTAAAAGTTGAATATTTATTTAATTTTATTTGAAATGCTTACGACTAAAATATTAATGAACCAGCTTTCCGCCGCGGCTCCGCCCGCGTTAACGTTTTTCCCGTGGGAATGAGGCATTTTCCCGCGGTAATAGGTAGCTTATGTTACTCAGGGTGAATGTAGCTTTCTAATGGTGAAAGAATTTTTGGAATTGGTTTAGTAGTTTTTGAGTTTATTCATTACAAACATACAAACACGCACACAAAAATACAAATCTTTCCTCTTTATAATAATAGTATGATATGTAGAATCATTCCCTTATAGATGATTAATCAGTTTAATTTCACAGTGTGTAAAAAATCTAGCACTTTAGTGTCAAATTTTTAAGGTTGCCTGGTAGATATTTCTGCTCTGCAATAAGGCAGCCTACATGTACACTTTCTATCTCTTTTGTGACGTTTTTTCTAGTGTACAGCAAAGTATATAATATTTATTCTATTCTATTTATATATTTATTCTGACTCTTTAAATTATTAACCTACCTCCTTTACACGCATAAGGACCAATACCAACAATAATAATAGTTTTATTGTTTAGATTTTAATATAAAAATTATGTATGATAGTCTGTAAGAATTTTTCTATTTATACTCTAAGGTATTTATAATATGGGCCTCTGTTTACATATTTAACATCTTTATGTAAATATTGCGGATTTATTCCGAATTTATTACTATTATTATTATTAATACAAATAAAACGACTAGACGCCTTAGGACCAATACGCATTTGGACTAATAGGATAAATACGCTTTAGGGCAATCATAATTTCATCAATTTTGATACACACATAATGTAAGAGTTTTGCAATCTACTTGTTTTTGAAATCAGTACAAATGAATACAGTCTGGTAGTTTCGTGATGACGAGGCATTGTAAGAATCTGTGCCATACAGTTGGGAGGATATTACCCGGCTGGATGCTGTCTGGGCCTGTCTGGGAATGTCTGGGAGTGTCTGGGAAAGTCTTTACGAACTGGAGGCGAATGAAAAAAACTGACTCGTCTATTTTACGTACTTTTATCTTCACGTTTCTGTTACGAAAGTAATATATTATATTATTTTACTGTCACAAACAGCAAGAAAACTTTATAAACAACCAAACAATCTTTTGTAGACTAACTAGACAAATTTTAAACTTATGTAGATTATGCCATGTTTGATTTAGACGCATAATGCCAGATAAAAAATAATGTCAAATACGAAATAGTCGAATCTGAAAGGATTACGTAAAATACGAAATAATTAACTTCTACATCGTATTTGAATGGATGTTAATGCTGACATATTAATGTATTACAGTATCAATCAGCTGTTTCACACTTAAAGTAACATGCTCTGCCTAGTTTGGGGTCAGATGGCGGTGTGTGACATGACCATGACCCCACATATTTATTAATTTTATGATATTTTTCTGGTGTATTTAGAAATTTGGCTGTCTTCTGTGGAGTAGAACTCGCCGGAAGAAACTCTACAGGCGTTGCATCTTTTCAATATAAACTTTTCTGCGTACAATATTTTTTTGGCGTTTTGCATTTCGGGTATTTTGATTCGTTGTCAGATCAACCAATTGTTGAATTGTTGTAAACCGGACTTATTCGCTGGATATGTAAATTCTAAAATCGGAAACATCGTGAACATTGTGATAATGTTGAGTATCCAATCCAAAGCAAATTAAAATAGTTCAATTAAATTAAGTCTAGGTTCTATTAATTTATCTACCCATCTACTCAACATCTAGGGGATATACAAAATTAAACCAACAATGGTCCAATAATCGACCCTGCACTTTAAAAAAGTGCCTACGGACTACACCACGCAACTTGAGTGTCCGGACGAACTCAAGAAGTGAAAATCATTGTTCGTAGATTTGTTACTTAGTTCGTTATACTTAAATGTGCGCCTGCAATACCTCATGGATAGACAGATTAGTATGTTCCATTTTAATATTATACAGGGTATAAGTGACGGCTTAGCAAATACTGAACATGCTCAGTCAACTGCTTCGGGCAAATTAAAAAAAAATTAGGTTATGAAAATAATTTCTTGTCACACATTTTTTTTGTTTTATGAATATTACTAACAGAATATACAACAATTTATTTAAATTATAAGATAACCACAAAATACAGCTAACTGCTACTCCAATTACAAGTAATCGATCATCATCTCAGCCTGTAGCCGTCCACTGCTGGACTGCTGCCTCCCCATGTGATCTCCACAATGATCGGTCCTGCGCTGCCCGCATCCAGCGGCAAACCGCGACCCTCACCAGATCGTCGGTCCACCTCGTGAGCCCACACTACATCATCTGGCGCACAGCCACCATTCAAAAACCTTTCTGCCCCAACGGCCGTCGGTTCAAGTGATAACAGCATGCAAACAGTGAGAACAATAGTTACAATAATAGTGAGTAAAAGCGCTAGAGAAACTAAGAAGAATAGATCCTGGTGAACAATTTTTATCTTAATTAATCGGACAGTTCGTATGGAAAAGCCAGAAAAGTTTATTATTACTGAGTAAAGTGGAACTAGTGGTAGTCACTTAAACCATTGATTAAGCATACCTATTTTCTTTTAGTAATTGTTAGCCCTTCATTTACCAGACACAGATTCGAGACTAGACCTTATAACATTAGTACATTTATTGAGAATATATGTATTTCATATTTGAGTTTTTAATAGGTAATATTTTGTTGAAATTAATAAAAAATACTGAAGTCAAATAAATATACAGGACTTAGCAATTACTGAAAGAACATATCAGCCAACGGGTTTAAGCAACTTGCCTTTTCCTTTAATCGGAATCTAAATAAAAGTTGATACTCCCTTTAAATAGTCATTGAAATCAGACAGATTTTTTATGGAAAATTAGGTTTTTCTTTTCGTATCCAATAAAAGTTAATGTCTTTAAAAAAGTTGATCAGATCCAGTGACTGAGTAAGTAACTCTTTATTGCATAAAAAAATCAAAAGAAAACTTCTCATTCCCACGGGAAAATCCGTTAAATGGCGGATACTAATAAACTCTACAATACTGTAGACAAGTATATTATGTAGAGTATTGTAGAGCTTAGAACATGGCAGGAGCTGATAATCTTGATCGGTATGGTAATCAGGTCAGCCGGCTGTTGTTACCCAGAGCTAGGCAGTGATCAATTTATCAAACCACGAGTCTGTAGTCCGCAGACGGAATGACGTCATTGCTTGGGAATCAGGGTAAAGAAACGGCCTTCTTCTAGTCAGTGGTAGAGTCGAAGATTTAATTATCCTCCGCATAATTGACTCCGCAATAGAGCGTTGGTGGCCAAGTGGCTAGGGCCGGTAACTTCTATTCAGAAGTTCTCGGGTTCAAGCCACGGCACGTACCAATGTTTTTACGTTTTTTTAATTCATATCTAGGTTAATTCGACGCTCTTACGGCGAAAGAAAATGTCGTGAGGAAACCTGCACAGTGCACACTCCTGCGAAGAAATTCAAAGGTTGTGTGTGAAGTTGACCAACCTACATTGGGCCAGCGTGGTCGACTAAGCCCTATTCACCAGGCTCCAGCCGCATATATGAGCTGTTGAAAATACTCCGCAATAAATCCGTCGTCCGTCGTTAAAGAAAAATGGGTTACATATAAACCAACTCCGAAAATAAATGTATCTCTTAATACATCCCTAAAAAAATATTGAACAGTTAAATATGCGTCTAAAGTTTAAAGATCCGAATCAAGTGTTGAGTCATACTTTATATTACATACCTATATTCGGTTCCGGTTACTCAGCCCCTAAGAATTGCATTCTGTTGCAATGGGGCGGGTATGTCTAATTTTTTGTGTACCTATTCGAACATACCCCCCTGTTTAAGTTTTATTTGTATTTATTCAATATCGAAGTATTTATAGTCAAAAATAATAAAGAACTTTAATTTTAGTTCTAGCTATATGATTGTTATAGCTTTGAAATTAAATGGCTAATGTAGAGTGTCCAAATCGGTAGGTAATTTATAGAGTAAATTAATTTCCGTAAAAACACTGCAATAATTGCAATCTGTTGACATTTCCTACTTCCAGCCACTTGGCATTTTAATAAATGATTAGTTTTACTATTTATAGTTATACTAACAACCAATCCTACTAATATTAATAAAATATTGTGGAGATGTATTGATGTTTGTTAATGGTTCACGCAAAAAACTACTGAATGGATTTTAATGAAACTTTACAATAATAGAACTTATACATCAGAATAACACATAGGCCACATTTTACCGTGAGAAAATTCCTCATTCCCACGGGAAAATCTGTAAGCGCGAGCAGAACCGCGGGCAGAGAGCTAGTGTTGTATAAATCAATAGTTTTTTGTAAATTTTATTTTGGGATTAGAATAATATAAAATTTAACATGCCCAATTGCAGGCGATGCAACGTGGCGGGTTCAAGAAACTAACCAAAGGGAGCTGACGAAATAACCGGCTGAGTCACCCCTGAAATACGAGCAAACCCGCGGCCACGACGCTATAACATAAAATAAATTTAAAATGGATCAACTATGAGTAAAAATAATACAGGGTATAACTGACGACTTAGTAATAGTAAAAATAATACAAGATGTAAATGTTGACTTAGCAATTACTGACTGCATGCTCAGTCATGGGTTTTGAGTAACTTTTCTCAATCAGGGTGAATAGGCCTTAATCGAACACGCTGGCTTAGTACGGGTTGTCCAACTTCACACACAACCTTTAAATTTTTTCGCAGGTGTGTGAGTAGGGGAGTATTGGGCATTCTAAAACAGTTTTCGGATCATCGTTCACTGGCACTCCGTTCATCTCGCCTCGCTATCGCTCCGCTCGTTTCACTACGCTTAGTGAACAATGATTCGAAAACAGTTTTAGAACACCCAATACTCCGTTATGAACGGAACGGGTGTAGAAAGTGATCAGTGTAAACGAGTCGTGTTGAATACTCACCAGAAGTTTTCTAAAACTCTCTCCCACACACACACACACACACACACATACACATTACGTTATTTTTAGTATATTATGTAGTGTAGCTTGAAAATCGACTCACTCTGTTAAGGTCTACTTTATTGATTTGACATTCTATTCAATCATGAAATTTGTAAAACAGAATGACACGTTAGAGCTTGATGCCATATGTTCAGTAGAAAAAAAAAATGTTTCGCGACATGGAAAATTATTACCTAATACAATACGATGTGTAATTTGTGGTCCTTCTAACTGTGGAAAAACTAATTTGATCATAGGACTTTTGTTACATGAAAATGGGTTAAGATACAATAATCTATACGTATATTCTAAGTCTTTGTATCAACCAAAATACATTTTCTTAGAAAAGGTGATTGATATGGTGCCAGGAGTTTCATTCAACAAATATCTTGAAAATGATGAAGTCATATCATCTAGTGAAGCTAAACCAAACTCCATAATAATATTTGACGATGTTGCATGTGAAAATCAAAATAATATTCGCGATTTTTTTGCGATGGGAAGACATAAAAATATAGATTGCTTTTATTTAAATCAAACTTACTCTAAGATTCCTAAGCAACTAATAAGAGATAATTCAAACTTAATAATTTTATTCAAACAGGATGATATCAATCTGAAACATGTTTATGATGAGCATGCCTGTTCTGATATGTCTTGGTCTCAGTTTAGAAATATGTGTTTTGAAGTGTGGAGAGATCCATTCAGTTACGTAGTAATTAATAAAGACTGTAAAAAAAATAATGGTTGTTATAGAAAGAACTTTGATACTTATATTGTTTTTGATCAATGAATTATTTATATGAAGCGATGCATTGTTATAATCGTCAGTAATATATTAACAACGAAGTAGGTCAGATGACAATAAAAAATGGAAAAAGAAATAAAAAAACAGATAATAAAATCAGCAACAAATATTAAAAAGAAAGTAAAACTTATGAAAGACATGAAAAATAACAGTAATGAGGTATTAGAATCTATATTTAAACCCATAACAGAACCTTTAAAAAGAATAAATGAGCAGAGCATAGAAACTAAATTAACCAATGAAACTAAGACACCAAAAAGCAGTAACTTTTCTGTTAATGCTGATGATGATGATATGTCCAGTGAGGATTATGAAATTGAGGATGATTCAGAGGATGAAACTACTATGGTTAGCACGCCTACGAATCAAAATGACTCAAGTATGGCTTCTTTTAAATCTCTTGATTCTGAATCAAGTCCATCGAGAAAGACATTATCGTGGTCTCTATCTTCTGATGTTATACATCACATAACTTTCGGACTTCGTTCAGAGCGAGGAAAGCTTATGATAGGCAATGTAAGAGTATATGATGGAGATGATCATATTGACATTGGTGGGAAATCTTACAAGAAAACCCCAGGAATAATGGAACTGTTGACTCGAAATGCACCGGATTTAAAATTGATAACTGAAAGTGATAAACAAAATTATAAACAAATATTAATGGACACAAATGCTCACCGAAGAGATTTTGATCCAAAAAAACCTATTAAGAGTAATAAAGGTATAAAATATAACTTTATTGTTAAACCATTATTCAAATTTTCTAAATGCCCTACAACTAGTACTGAAAGTTTAGCACAAGGAACAGGTCTACCAAAGCTAAAGAAAGTTCTAGAAAATACAGACTTCATATATTGGGATGATCCGAACGAATTAGTAGAGAGATTAAAACTATTGATCGCTTCAAGAGATGCCGGCAACACCGGTCTCGATAATGAGATAATATCTATCATTGAAGAGTTACGGGAAGCAAAAATTATTAAGTAAATAAATATAATAACGAATAGAATGCACTTTAGTTGATATTCAAATTTCATAAAGGAAACAACTACTTACACAGAACTTATGAAAAATGAACGTTGATAAATTTGGTCACCATGTGCATAAACGTTTACGTTTACCAGATTATTTAGATATATATAACGAAGCATTATTAAAATCGGACACAGGACATTATGATTTGAAACAAAACAGACTGCTTGGCTTACAGACGCCAGTATATGACGACGAAGCGGTAAATAAACAATATTTACATCAAACTTTAAAAGAATTTTGTGTTAAAAAGGAACTAGATATATTTGTAAAAAATATAGTTGACTCATCTTTACAACAATTCAAACAAAAACTTGATATAGTTACTGCTGCAAATTACTACACAAAACCTGAAATTAATCAATTGTTCAAGATTCGTGTTAACTTATCTAAAAATGAGTAATAAGCTTTGTCTAGTTAACGAACTTCATAAGCCAGCCAGAAAAAATTTTAAACGACGGTTAACGATTGTTAAAGGAATTGATGATCTCTGGCAAGCTGACCTTATCGATATGCAAAAATATTCTGAAGAGAATAATAATTTTAAGTATATACTTGTAGTAATTGATACTTTTTCCAAATTTATATGGACAGTACCAGTGAAAGCGAAAACAAAGGAAGAAACAGTTAAAGCCATGAAACAAATTTTAACAGAGTCTGGTCGTTGTCCTAAAAACTTACAAACGGATTTGGGAAAGGAATTTTATAATACTCTGTTTCTTAATTTAATGAAACAATGCAAGATCAATCATTATTCGACATTTAGTACAAAAAAAGCAGCTATTGTAGAAAGAGTAATAAGAACACTAAAGACCAAACTTTACAAACATTTTAGTTTGCATGGTAAATATCAATGGGTGGGAAAGCATCTAAAATCTATTGTGTGGGGCTATAATAACAGTATTCACCGCACTACAAAATATAAACCTTTTGATGTAAATATTAATAATGAACAAATTGTAAAACAAAACATTTATAAATCAAAGATAAATAATAGTAAAACATCAGGTAATAAATACAAATTTGGTGATAAAGTACGCATCAGCAAGTACAAAACTGAATTTGCTAAGGGTTATACGCCTAATTGGTCAACAGAAATATTTAAAATAATAAAAGTTAATAAAACCAGACCTGTTACATACCTAATTGAAGATATGCATAAAGAAAAAATTCTTGGGTCATTTTACGAACATGAGTTACAGAAAACGAAATATCCTGATATTTATCTTGTAGAAAAAGTTATTAAAAGGAAAAATGACAAGATATTTGTAAAGTGGTTAGGACTTGCTGAGAAGGAAAATAGTTGGGTTGATATAAAAAATCTGGTTCAATGAAGTATAAATTGAGATGTCCTTTATTAATTAATCATTAAACTGCTATCAATGAGTGGAGCAGGTCTTCTTAATAACCTTATAAATAATTTACCAATCGAGTTACATTTACCTGGTTATCAGTTTTGTGGGCCAGGAACTAAATTACGGAAACGTTTGTTAAGAGGTGACAGGGGTATTAATAAATTAGACACAGCTTGTATGTACCACGATATTGCATACACTAATAACGATATAAACGTACGCCATAAAGCAGATTTGGATTTAATCAATATGGCAAACAAGAGACTTCGAGCTAAAGATGCAGGGAAAAGAGAAAAAATTGATTCTTGGTTAATAAAAAATATAATGAAAGCAAAATTAAAAGCTGGATCAGGTGTTCGTACTTTTAAGAGCATTATTAGTAAAATTCGATCGGAGCTAAAAAACTTTAAATGTAAAGATAAAAATAAAGCTATTCAAATCGCCTTTGCTGCAGCAAAGAAGATATTCAAGAAAAATAAGAATGTCAAATTACCACGCATCATTTCTATTCCAAAAACTGGTGGCATATTACCCTTAATTCCTATATTTGCTGGGTTGTCAGCATTAGGATCATTAGCTGGAGGAGCTGCAGGAATTGCAAAAGCAGTAAATGATTCTAAAACTGCACAAAAAAATCTTATTGAATCTGAACGACACAATAAAATGATGGAGGCAATTGCTATTGGCAATGGCAAAGGATTGTACATAAAACCATACAAAAATGGTGCAGGGCTATTTTTAAATAACACTTCAAAAAACTAAGAAAGCGGCTACCCAAACGCGCACTGACCAATATCGATATACTAAATCATACTTATGATATTCCTTATTTTAGAGGCGTATACATGAGAGACACTTTACCAAGAAAAACAAAAAAAAAAGAATGTGCTATATTAAATTTAGATAACTCTAATAATGAAGGCACACATTGGGTAGCTTATGCGAAAATTAACAAGTATTGTGAATATTTTGACAGTTTCGGCAATTTGAAACCTCCTTTAGAATTAATAAAGTATATGAAAGGTGTTACGATTAGTTATAATCACGATCAGTATCAAAGTTTTGATACTGTTAATTGTGGACATTTATGTATACATTTTCTTAGAAAATTTTGGAAAATTCATAAATAAAAAGCTTATGTTAACATTGAAAACTATCATTTCAAACATGGGTTTCACTCTGTCTATAACAGGACAAAATTCTGTGTTATCAACACATTATTCGCCTCCTCTGGAGCTTAATACTGGATATGAGTGTGCATTGATATACTTCTCTACTTTTAATTCAATACCGAACATTGATACCAAAAATAATAAATTTCATTATAATGATCACGAAATTCTTGAGATACCAGAAGGCTCATATGAGCTACAAGATATCAGTGATTTTTTAAGAACGAATGTAAAAAACTGTTCACTAAAATTATCAACAAATAATAATACGCTAAAGGTTACGCTACAATGTTCGAAAGACATTCATTTTGAAAGGGAAAACTCATGCGCAAGTTTATTTGGTTTTGGTAAGGAGGTATTAAAAGCGAATATAACACACGAGTCTCGCTATCCAGTAAGCATTTTGTCTACAACCATTGTACGAATAGAATGTGATATTGTGAGTGGTTCATTTGTAAACGGTATACCAAGACACATCATATACGAATTTGTACCCAATGTGCCACCGGGGTACCGAATAGTGGAAATACCAAAAAATTTGATCTACTTTCCTGTTAATCAAGAATCAATAAGTGAAATAAATATTCGATTATTAGACTCTAATAATAATCTTATAAATCTACGTGGAGAAGAAATACAGCTGTACCTTCATCTGAGAAAGAATGATAGACTTCAATAAAACTGGAAACAAATCTCAAAAAAGTGCCAGTATAAAAGTTGCTACTGTAAAACAAGCACACATCAAAAATATTAAAAAATTAACTAAAGCAAATAAAGAATTCCTTAAATTAATAGGCCTGTTAAAATGAGTATTTTAAACGTTTTGGAGCCACCAGTGTCTGATAACAGCATAGAGAGCTTCGAATTGCATTCCTACAAACCGTATGTGACAAGTTTCAACAAGAATGATGAAATTCGAATACCTATTAACCAACAAGATTTATACATCCTACCTTCTGCTAGTACTTTATACCTAGAAGGAAGGGTGAAAATTTACAACAGTGAAACTAAAACATATGTAGAAACGACTAATTTTGTTAACAATCCTATTTTATTCCTTTTTCAAGAAATTCGTTATGAATTAAATGGAATCGAAATAGATAAGATAAAAAACGCTGGTATTACAACGACAATGAAATCATATTTGTCAATGACAGAGAGTGAATCAAAACCTGCAAATGTTTGGGGTTGGTCTTTAAATGGTAGTTCTATAAAGAACAACGGCATATTTTCTGTATCTATACCACTGGATAAAATTCTAGGTTTTGCTGAAGATTATAGAAAAATAATTATGAACTGCAAGCATGAATTAGTTTTATTAAGAAGTAATACGAACTTAAATGCTTTGATACTAGGTGAAAAAGAAGTACTAGAAGATATAACTATAAACAAAATTGTTTGGCGAGTACCACACATCAAAGTATCAGACCGTGAAAAGGTTGGTCTTCTAAAAAATTTAGAAAGAGATCGAGCTATAACTTTAGCGTTCAGAAATTGGGATTTATATGAATATCCTTTACTTCCAAAAACAAGAAAACATACTTGGTCTATTAAGACATCTTCTCAGATAGAAAAACCTCGTTTTATTATTGTAGGTTTGCAAACTGATCGAAAACAAAATGCAAAGAGCTCTATGTCTGTATTTGATCATTGCAGTTTAACAGAAGTAAAAGTATTTCTAAATTCTGTGTACTTTCCTTATGAAAATTTGAACGTTAGTTTCTCAGACCAAAAAATTTCCTTATTATATGAACAATACTGTAGATTTCAACAGTCTTATTACGGACGCCGAGCAGCACCGTTGTTGAGTTTAAAGGAATTTAAAGATATAGCGCCTTTGTTTGTTATTGATTGCTGTCGTCAACAAGAATCTCTTAAGGGTTCGGTCGACGTGAGGCTAGAAATTGAAGCAGATCGAGACATACCTGACAAAACTTCAGCTTATTGTCTTATACTTAATGATTGCATTTTTGAGTACAGACCTTTAAGCAATATTATAAGGAAAATATCATAATGAAACCTCAAACTATATTTGTTGATGTACAAGGATTCAAAAATTCCAAAAATGATTTTATCGTTAAAGAGTTTGCCATAGCTACTATTGACTGGACACAAGTGTTTATTGTAAAACCACCTTATGCGTACTCTACGTTAACAAAGGAAGAGAAAAAGCAAGTGAATTGGTTAGAAAGAAACAGAGGAATACTTTGGAGTGATGGCTTCATTGACTACAGAGAATTTAAACGATTAATTCCGTTTTATTTACAAAATAAGAGTATTTTCGTAAAAGGAAGTGAAAAAGAAAAATGGGTTAAAAAAATATGTGAAAATTGTGATATTGTAGATCTTGGAGAAAAGGGCTGTCCAAATTTGAAAACTTTACAAGAAAAATATAAAACTTGTGAATTGAACTGTTTTATTCATAAAAATCAATGTGCTCTTAAAAATTTTATTTGCTTACAAAAATGGTTTTTTGATAATCATATGTATCAGTTCAAATTTTTTAGTAAAAGTGATAAGCTTGCAAATGTAGATTTTTTTTAAGAATTTAGTAATTAATTGTTACTTTTTTGTTTAACTCAGTGTAAAAATGTTATTATTATTTAAATATAATAAAAGACAAAAATATTGTTTGTTGTTTATTTTTATAAAATAATTTCATTATATAATAAATTCTTAAACTAATGTTCATTGCGTTCGGTTCGCTGCTCTTCCGCTGCTGCTAGCGCAGCCGTCATCTTCGTCGAAGGCGGCCGCATCGTCGCGTGAGTCTGACGTTCCGAACACTCCCTCCACCTTTCAATCACACCTGTCTATAACAAAATAATACTTACATTAGCCAAAACTATACAAGGAACTGTTTAAAAATAAGTATGACTTATTTTTATCACCTAAAACATACCTTGTTATATCTATATTGCACGATCTCTCGTTCCGTAGACCAAGCTCCGCACCGATCTGCCACAGTAACTGTGTTGTCTTATACAGTATATTATCTTCGTCTCTATACACAACATATTGAGCTTTTGAATTTGCTACCACATTCACATCTATTTCACTTTCTATACACTTTAAAAGTTCGATGCGCACTATGTATTTAGGAATTTCATCGTCACTCACAGCAAGGTAACTAGTTTGCATGTTACTTGTTCGAGATTCTGACATTTTAGGAATTGTAGTGAACCGAACGCAATGATTGCAAGGAAACAAATGAAGAACGTCTGGTGACTATATCACAACTCAATAGATTTACGTATGTATGTAATGATAATAAGACACCATCCACGTGATCCACCTGACCCCGCACCGCCCCGCGCTGCAATCATTTCGACCGACAAGTCTTAACATGCCTTTCTTCCTATTGCGGATATACAACATCAGCATATTATGACACTGGTACGGTCAAAAGCAAGCTAAGCAGAGCACTTTGGACTTTACATCGTTTTTATATTCATTGAATGAATATAAGATAGATCAGCGGTGTGCGTGTTCAGCTAACCTTGCCTTTGACTGTACATGTCATAACTTGATTTTGTGCCAACACTTTATAAGTTTTATTAAAATTGGTATTGTACAGGAACTATAAAGTAATTAAAAATGAAACAAAATATTTATTTAAGTACATGTAGTAGGTATCATATTTTTATTTCTTAGATTTAATTTAAAATTACAATGATTCTTACATTATTTACTTTCTTATTTTACTAGATACAATTTCTTAAATTGATAGGTTTCATTTAAAATTTATTACATTCGCATATGATTTTTTTTTACATTACTTATTTATTTTATTACAACAAAGTTACATTTATCTACAAATTAAGACATTTCAAAAAATATGCACTACCTAAATTAATAACTTCTAATTCTGTTATAGAACAAGGATTTGCAAATTTGATTAAATTATTTGGTAGGTTTTGGAAACATGATAGACTTTTTAATGAAGAATAATCTAATATTTTATTAACAATTAGCATAACAGATTTATATTCAATTTTAAGTTCTTCAAATCTTAAATTTATACAAATACCATAAGTGACGATAGCGTCCAATATTAAATTTATAAACTCCACTGTACATCGTTTATCACAATAAATGAGCTTATATAAATACATATCGTCGATATTTTTCTTGTTGTTAGGTACTGAATGTTTAAAATCTTGATATATATTTTCCCATTCGTCCAAAGATAAAAAAACTGTTTCTTGTGAATTATTAATCTCTAATTGAGGCAGAAAGTCATTTTCAACCCAAAGACCAGTTTTTATATGTATACCATTTGAATGTTTATATATTCTCATGGATACAACACAATCAAATAAGTAACCTTCGCACATGGTTAGACCAATATCAACGACAGACTAAAAGAAACTATCGCAGTGACCCCAAGATATAGTAGAAATTTTATCTTTTTGAATGATACGTTTGTCGTCATTAGCGGAAAATGCGACTTTGTTTTGCTCCTGTGTAAAAATTTCATGTTTAAGAGATTTAAAAATTATGTTCTTTTTGCGTATTATTTTATTTTCCATTAATACTTTGTAATAATCCTTCAATCCAATTTTTTTTATTTCACGTTTTTGTACGCCTTTTGCTTTTTTAAACTCTTGTCCTTCCGTTTTAATACAATAAAGCTTCGACCTAAGTCCTACAAACTCCGTAATAATTTGTCCTCCCATCTCGTCTTTAAAAAAGCCAGGTACCTTTTTATTCCGAATTAAAATATCATGCTGGTTGTCTTCGGAATAATTACTTGTATCAAAATATGACTGAAAATTTAATTTCAAATCATTGTAAAAATCTTTCGTTTGAATAGAGTAAAGAAAACTGTCGGTGTCTGTATAACAAAGCCTTAGTTTATCATGATAATAAGGTTTCATTACGGAATAATGGAAATTGAACATATGACTCTTTGACAGTTCTAAAACCGAAAATCCAATATAAATAGGTTTGTCAAGAATAACAGATTCAGGTTTCATTTGAACTCCAACAAAATTTTCTGTAAATATCGTTGCACTATGAAAATTCGGTCTTGCTATAAGTTGTTCTGCAGACATTTTTTTCTTCGTTTTATTTTTATCATCTCTCCATACGTTTACCATTTTGACATCAATTCTTTTTTCATTATCTTCTAAAGTTTTACCGAATACACTATTATTAAATAATTTAAATAAATCTTGTTCGAACTCAGACTTAGCCTTTTTTCTAAGCTCAGTGTTCATGTCAATATACTGTTTCAAAAAAGGCTTTTGTTTAAATTGTAAAACTCGGTGTATTTTTCTGAGTTTTAATCCATGTCTTAAGCAAGTCTGAAGATGAACGAAATGAATAACGTAATAGTATTTGTCATATAAATTTGGTATTAATTTAGGATATTTAGAACCAGGAGGTGCAAATTTCTCAGCACAGAATGGTAAATCATTATGAAGACTATGTAAGTCTTCTGGATATTCAAGATCTACTTCCAAAATATATCCATAGTCACCATCCGAGGGTAAACTATTAAAGTCTATATGTTCAATGTCATGTTGCTTTAGTAATTTAAAATTAGAGTATGGTAAAAAACCACACATAGCGTAACCATATAAATTAACACAATCTATGTATATCAAAAAGTTTTCTTTCAGGTTTGGATTATAGTTATTTAAGTATTTATTATTAGCTTTTGAATATCTACAAGAACATAAACATATACCACCACGTATACCTTTTTGAATCATTCTTATGATTTCCAATTCATTTATTAATTCTAATTTAATACCCGTTTTCAATAACATCGCATCCCAACTTAAGCTTGGAGCTGTTAAGTAAAAGGCTGGATCTAACTTGTAATACAGTAAACAGGTCTTTCGGAAATTCTCAAAAACATCCGCTAGTAGTAAAACATCTGTTTTTAAATATAAATCAGTATAATCCCCGAGATTTTTTAAACCAAAAGCATCCCAAACTTTAAGCGCGTGCCTGTAATCTAATTCTGAAATGATAGAACCAGTCAATTTGCTATAAAAACAATCTATGGGTGGTAGTTCAGTTTCATTATATTTGTTCCAATTAGTCATGTATTCATAAGGATAGACTCCTTTTCGTCTTAACAAGTTTAATTGATCTACAGCATGGAAAAAACGAGATAAGTGCATAAATTCGTTATTATTTAGGCCTGCTACTAGTTTTTCTAAACTTGTTCCTAAAAATTTAAAAGAATCCACGAAACGAACAGGCAAACAGTCTTTATCATCAATATTGAAAAACTTGGTAAATGAAATGTAATTTTCTTTATTCTTCGCTATTACTTTTATTCCACCAGGCATTTCACCTAAATGCCGAATAAAAAGATGACTATCATAACCAGATAGATTATGGAAAAATACGGGCACAAAATTTGGCAACCGAAACTTAAGATTGCAATAAGAATGAGCTGCTCCTCGATAGACTCCTGTGAGATGGCAATGATCTCGAACTTTATCATCAAACAACGGATTCTTACAAAGAAAACATAATTTTGCATCCAAAAAGTTTTTTTTATCCTCAGCTGTCAGTTTAATTGGCACAGGTGAATTAAATACTGAAGTTATTTGTATTATATCACGTAGAAGATATTTTAAAAACTTTTCTACACAATCCAGACCGCGATACGAAATATATTTGTTCAGGGAACTATCATACGAACATACTACGTAGTAAGCAAATGCAGCTGGCACGTGTTGTTGTAAAGTCAAAGTGTTGGTATCAACACTATCACATTTTGTGGTAACAGGTTTCAATAAAGATTCAAAGTCAGCGTAAATAACGAAAGGCATGTTTTGCATTCTTTCGTAATGATCAAATTGAATTGTAGTGCCTTCATTAGGTAAAATAGTTTTAACACCGCTGCAAATGTGCGACTGGAGTTTATCTTCACTATCAAAAAATATCATACACTCTTCACATAGGAAGATTTTCGAATGATGTTTAGTTAACTGTTGGCGAAGTAATTTTGATAAATTTTTAATTAGACAATAGTGCGATTTATCATTATTTTCCAAAAATAGTAAATTCGCGTGATGCTTCTTACGACATTCACTCTTATACAATGGCCCAACAACTTTTGATTTGTTTTGAAGTCCATATACGTTAACGCTAATGTTTGGGTTATTTTTTTCAAAAACCTTGATGTCTGTTAGTCCTACTGGAAATGTCATGTCTTTTGTATTAAGTATAGTTTTAAAATGGGGATAAGCAGATGTTCGCTGGGCATTATTTTTTGCTGGAAACAAAGCTGCCATTATACACCACAAAAAACAAAAATTATCATTGTTTTGAATATTGATGCAGGCGCGTTTGTATTTAATACACTTTGGTAGATCAATATAACTTGAAGCTCT